>JAGVSP010003993.1:0-38714 GCA_022494985.1 Micrasema minimum
GAATATTAAAAATATTTAAAATCTGTCGATAACACAACTCGCATTTGGATTCTTCTGTAACAAACTCAACATATATACAAGTTTCAAAAATTTGTCATACATGGTTGTCAGATGATGGGCGGAATGGGGATTGTTGTAATACATCAAGTGGCCACTTAACCCAGCCAATGACAGGTCATAAGCCCTGTAAACACCTAGATAACTCACATTCGTTTCCAGAGTTTCTCTGTCTCTGTTGAGATATCAATAATATCAGATTTAGTATTACTCACTTGGATACAAAGGTAAAATGTTTGTGAATTAAACACCCAAATGAATAAGTAACAAGTTAGCATCCAAAATGAACAAATAATATTTTTCCTTGTACCACTGAGCGAACTTTAACTTTTGATACGAATTACCAAAGTGTTGTGTCACGGTTCTGGCGGTAAATTCTGATTAGAGATTGGGTTTAACTCTCCGGTAGTAGCGGTGATTTCACATCACTCAACTTAGCCGAGATGACGCTTAGTTCTCTTTATTGCGTTATTCTGTTTAGCAGACAAGTAGGTAGGGTCTTAGGGTTCGATCCCACCTCGACCCGTGACTGTTAGAGAGCCCTTGGGGACTATTTTATGCCGGATTTTTAATTTTTGTTGTTGCAAATGCATATAAGCAAATTATTGCAAGTTTCCAAGTGAAATTAAATCAACAGGTGACAGAGAAGGAGATAGGCAGTAAATAGTAAGTAGAGTTTAAGTGTAATGTGATTGTAAAGATAAACGCCGATTGATTTTACAATAGGATTTATTAGTCTTAACACAACATATTATATAGCCCAGTCTAATTACCCCAAAACTAAGCGTTTGCCTTAACTAATTCGGATGTTAATGATTCTTTTTTTATGTTGTTCAATGATGTCCAGGGATGGTTGCATCAAAAGTCCGAATGAATAGAAGGTGAGCTTAAGTCAGGATTTTCAAAAAACTAGAAAAAAATGGGTATTTTTTTTTTTTTTTTAAAAAAAACTCAAAAACGCTTAACCCAACCAAAAATAATTGTAAGAAAACGTAATAGAAAACTAAATATTCTATAAAATCGGCTCTTAGATTTTTTTTAGTATCTCTTATAGTTTTCGAAATAATCTCATTTGAAAAATCACATATTTTAGTGTTTTTTTCCTGTCAACATCTTTTGCCTCGGAAACGGACTTACAACTCGTAAACCGTACCTCGCACGATAAAAATGCTAATAACTAAAATTGTAGAACATTAAATTTACTACAAAATCAGTATATTGCGTTTTTTTAAAAGAGAAAAAATTAATAGTTATAGGTAAAAAAAGTGTGAGTGTGTACGTCATGCGCCAGCCCTATTATACAAATACTGGGGCAAAAAAAAGTTATCAGAAGTTAGGAGGGCATTACGAGGTAACGTATTGTCTGTGTGTGTACAAACTCATAGTAACAATATTTTGTTGTTACATGTTGTCCTTGTGCTCGGCGGAGCTGATGGATGCGGGCCTGACGGGGAGGGGGAGAGAGCTGGCTGGCGATAGGGTCTCCTGGAGGGATCCAGTGATGTCCACATGCTCCACATAGGAGCAAACGCGGTGACAGAATAAGAAGAAGAATGGGTGCAAAATAAAAATAATAAAATAGAAATAAGGAAAAGTACTAACAGTATAAAACTTTATCTTTGCAGCGAGGGAGCTGAAGTTTTCCTAATTTATCATTTTTATATAGTTACTTGTGTTAAAAATGTTAAGTTTTAGCAGTCTACAGGGAGTAAATGCATAACGATGAAAGAAAAAATACATTTTTTTTTACTAGAAAATGTCGCGTCCGTAGGTAATATTTCACATGTGATACCTTGGACTGGCGCTGAAGCGCAAGACTGATTATCTTGCCTTCATGTAACAAACGATCGAGATTCGCTGCATTTGAATCCACTTGAAAACCACATATTAATATGAAATATTAATATAATTTAAAAAACCCCGAAAAGAATGTAGATAGGTATGCTCAGAAAATTGTTATGGACACCATAGAAATAATCTAGCCAACCAACAACGGCAGAAATTTCTCATTGCTTATGAAATAGTCAAATAAATCAAAAAATTTTAGTGTGTCCCAAAACTATAGAGACTAGGAATCAATTAAGAAACTTTCGTCTCTTTCGTCTCCCAAAGTATAGATTAGCGGGAACACAAAACAGTTTATTTTATAAAGGACTAAAGGAATACGAAAAATTGCCAGATGAAGTTAAATGTGCGAAGAGTTTAAATTTAGTAAAAATTGTGTAAAATATATGTTTTAAATAAGTATAGTGTAGTGTAAAATCAAAATAAGTAGTTTATAGTCAAATGTTTCTAAAAATAATGATATTGTAATTACTAGCTGTATCAAACTGTTTTTTTTATAGCTAAATAAAAAAGATACAATACAAACATATTACACTTATATTAATAGTACAGTTTATATTATTATTATACACGGTGTCCCACGATGAGACCGCGAAACTCCGGAGGGTAATTGTTCATGGTATTCTGAGAAAAAAATCCTTATAAAGTTTTTTGATCCGGGCATTTTTAATAATTAATTAAAAAAAAGTATTAATAAAAAGCGACTATGTAATACTGGATTCTGTTTGAAATGCTAGCGGTGGCGGGGTGGCGGTGGGCGGGGAGGAGTGGGGGTCCGCTCTGGTCACCGAACGCCTTGCCTTGTGCGGACATTCAAAATTCGAATTTCATATCTGAAATTGGTGCAGGTCACGTGGTGTGTTAGCCAGTTCAAAAATGGACGGTATTACACGCGTGAATTTTTATTTCATATTTTAATCATTTTTTTAAGAAATTAGAATTGAGTTTTTTGAAAAACTTCATTAAGATTTTTTTTTCAGAATATCATGAATAATCACCCTCTGGAGTTTCGCGGTCTCATCGTGGGAAACGGTGTATTTATCAACCACATCAACATGCCAGGGGGCTCAATAACACATATGAACAACACCGGGAATCGAACACATTTTTTCAGCACATTACATAATAAAAGCTAGAGATTACTTCTAGGGTAACGCACTGTTATAGCACCACATCTATGTACGTTTATATGGTATCCTTAATAACTGAGTAAGAATACCTACATATGTTTCTTAGGCGTACATAACGATTTACATAATGCTTAAGAAGTCACCTTTCCTCGTTGGATCGTTTGACCTCTTTGTTTAATCAAAGTCGGTAAGCAATAAGCAATCCCTTGAAGGTAAAATTTAATGAGGGATTATGAAATTCAATGCACAATCATTTGAATCAACTCAGACGAGAAGCGATTTGTTAACAAAAATAATTAAAAATCAAATTAAAATGACCGCTGTGTGTCCAGAATTTAGTCAAGGTTAAATTGTCAACGATTATTTGTGTAATCAGTGAATTATATTAATTACGAAAAGTTTTAATAATTTCGTAACACTTTGGAAGATGTTTCAACACAGCAATAAGCTCTCACTTTTATTATGCATTTTATTATTGCAACTATTAATGCATTTCTAAATATATAACTAACCATCACGCCATTTCCCCGAAGGGGTAGGCAGAGAGGATAGAACGCCACACCACTCTATCCTGGCATACTTCTCTTGCTTCCTCCACATTCATACATCTTCTCATGCACGCACGTCGATTATTCCGACTTCTTACATGCCCACTTTCAAGCACTTTGTTTTACTCATGTTTCGATCATGCCATGTCTTTCTCGGCCTTCCTCGACTTCTACAGCCAGGCACAGTCACATCATATATTTTTTTAGCCGTTCTTTCATCATCCATTCGCTCTACATAACCGAACCAACATAAAAGACCTTTCTTAATTTTGTCGATAATGCTTATCTCAGCCTTGCATTCTGCTCTAATTTCAACATTAGTGCACCTATCATACATAGTTTTACCACACATTCGCCTGAGAGATCGCATTTCAACATTTCATGCATTTCTAAATACAGAAATAAAGATTAACATCCATTTAACGTCCAGATATATACACACTCGGATGAGACTTTACTCGGAAGTACTTTTTATGTACCTATTTGTATTATTATATCGCTGCCTCAGTTCCACACGAAAACAACTAGAAATTGGTGCAGATAGCCTGTCAAAGTTTGGACCTATTTTGTCATTCCAATCATTAATGTATAAACAATCGATCTTGTACATTAAAATTTATTCTACAAAATCGACTCCAAATATAATATAGATTCACTAGTTTCCCGCTTGTACATCGAGTTGTGTTACACGGTGTATCAATATAATGGTACCTACGATGAACTAACAATCACGCCATTTCCCGAAGGGGTGGGTAGAGAGGATAGAACGCCATATCACTATGTCCTGGCACACTTCTTTCGCTTCCTCCACATTTATACATGTTTTATGCACGTATAATTCCGACTTTTCACAATGATTGTAGTCCAAGTACTTAATGGTCATATTGTGTCAATTCTAATTTAGAAGTGGTATAAACAGCAACAATAGGTGTACGGTAGTTTGACTTTGTAAGGAACACAGAGGTGAGGCGATGGACGCAACAACCTTCGGTATAATCTGTCATCCGGCTAAAGGCTAAAGGGTTCGGTTGGCTGGGCAATATACTACGTATGCCTCCTGAGAATATTTTACAAAGCATCAGGTTCTCGGCGTCCTGGACGTCCACCGTTGATAATTCGTTGGCAGTTTGCGTCAGAGCTGCGGGACCTGGACCTGACTTGAGAGGATACACGGGAACTAGCGGCTGATCGCTTGGCTTGGAGGCAGTATGTGGAATCCATATGCTCCACATAGGGAGTGGATACGGAATGATAATGATGATGATAAACAGCAACATTAAATTTAAAAAATATCAATAGTAAGAAGTGTTACTTCATTTTTGTGACTCGAATTCAAATAAGAAATTTGAGAAGTTTAGTGACCAAAAGGGTCGATAGTTAAAAGCCCCTGTAGATAAATATAATTGTATAATCGACAGGATAAAACGTAATTCACCCACGACTTGAAGTTTAGTTATTATGGTAATATTAATAGTATAGTTAGGGTGACGTGGGTCTCGGTCGGCCGTGTCACCGGTGCGGTGGTTGGCAGTGCCCACAATAATATATCTTCCTCGCCGGTCGGGTGTTTGGACACTGGGAGCGCTCCCCTATTACTGCCGATAATCGCCCCGCCCAGGAGTGATAAAGTGCCAGCCTTTGGTGTCTCGACTCTACGTAGGTTTGGTCGATATATTACAGTTTGCTATTGCTAATAGTAGAGTCAAGTGTCAACCGTAAATAGCAGAGGTAAATGATTAGAAATTTTTATTTCAATAAAATATATTTTTATTTACGTTCTTGTAATAGGTCCCTACATGAAAAATTCAATTTTGGGGCTACTTTCAAGCAGTCGAAAATAAGCGTGTACAACAATATTATCTTTGTCGAAAAATAAGCCATAGTGTAGTGGCCAAGACACTAGACTTACACTACGGATGTGCTGGTTTCCATTCCATTTAAAAAATAAATAACGATTTTTCACAAGCCATTAAACGCATTTTATATATGTCCATTAAACGCATTTTCTCAATACCTATTCAAATTATAATGATAAATTATTTATACTCTAAAACTTAACAATCGTTATGCCGTTTCACTACCTCACGCACACGAAGATGTGAAGATTAATAAATTAAAGTTACATTTCATTTAAATCTAATAAAGATATAAACTAAAATGCCACGATTGCAACGCTTTTTATATTGGGAAAACATCTAGAAGCATAAAATATTAGAATAAAAGAACATTTACGATGCCTGAATAATAATAATTTTTCAGAATTTGCAGAACACATTTTGACAAATAATCACTCCTTCAATTTTAAAGATGGAGTGGAGGTCTTACATATTAAAAAAAAGGGGTTTATATTAAAGAACTTAGAAATTCTAGAATCATCAAGAAGTCTGGAAAGGAAAAGCAGAACATAATTAATAATCAAATAAATCTAAGTAATAGTCCCATTTTTAACGTATTTCCCCTCTACAAGAATCCCCCCCTCAAACTCTCTACCCCTATCCATAGCTCAGCCCCTCCCCAATCCATAGTTCCCCACCCCCCACTAACTAGATGCAACATTGTATTCTATTGTTTGTTTTGTATTAGCTCTGATGATGGTACGGTGGTACTGAAACTAGTTAGTAATAACTCAATTAAAAAGTGAATAAAAAAACGAAGTGATTTTTATTTTATAAAATTTAAGTAATAAAGCTTCGTTTATCTCTATTAGAAAACTTATATAGAATTTATTGGAGTGGTCTGGAATATTTTTTTAAGTGCTGTTTTCAATTCACATCAAAGTGTGAGAATCCAATAAACGCATATATTTGTCTAGTATAGAAAATTTGTTTTTCCTTTCAATAAGATTGCCACCGTAATAACGTAATGTTAGGAGTCTGCTAGACGTTCATAATATGCTATAAATAGGAATATCGACTCTTATTAAATTCCGACTGGAAGGCAAAACCAGAACATGTGAAATATTATGATATTTTTTAATCAAAGGTCATAAGCTTCGAACATGAATTCACTACAAGGGGCCTTTCTTTAGAAAATTTCTAAAAATAATAGAAAGTAGTATTGCTTTATCATTATCATTGTCATTGTCATTCCCTATCCGCTCCCTATGAGGAGCATATGGAATCCACCAAACGCCTCCGAGCTTAGCGATCGGAGAGCCAGTGTTCGGGGCGGGCGGGTGTGAGGACTTGAAGAAGGCGAGTCGATTAGCCTTACGCTTGCTACTAGAGTTGATGGACGCGGGAATGACGTGGGAGGAGGCGAGAGTGTCTCCTGGATGAATCAACTATCCATAATTATTATTATGGACAATTTATTTAGCGCCGTTTTCGTATAAATATACCTCAAGGGCGCTTTAAATATTGAACTTAAAGCCTAGAGTAATTTTAAGTGAATGAAACTTACTCTGTGAGTTGAAAATACTTTTAAAAATGCCAACTGGTTTCGGAGATACTACTCCTTCTTCAGGGTTTTTTATAGTAATTATTTTTTTTTTTAAATTATTTGTGTTATTTATTATACAAAGCCCTGAAGAAGGAGTAGTATCTCCGAAAGCGGTTGGCATTTTTAAAAATAAAATAATAGTTTAAAACAGTGTTTCATTTCATAATTATGGAAAACTACAAAGTGAGTGCTACAAACATTGAGTTAAGAAAATACATTAATCAAAAGATTGCGAGAGAAAATTTAATAGGTCTTAAGTTTCTTTCGAAAATCACTTTACTCTCGCAGTTGCGCACTTCTGGGGGAGAGCATTTCAAGCCATAGGACCCGCAACCGCAACAGCACGCTCCCCAAATGTGCGCTGATTGCGGATCGGTATTAAACTGTGGATGTAGATGTCTATATGCTCTACCTAGGAGCGGACGTCGCTGTACAACAATGCAAAAATGTTAGTTTAATTAGTTTGTAGAATTTTCGCTATCAGAATTACCTGCATAAACAACAATCTTCGATGAAGTATGAAATAGTATGAAATCTACAATTGATTTCGTATGTCTATTTTGTGTTTGACTTCTTCCAAGAATCGATTACATTACTATCTTATTTCTAGAACATTTAGTCAGCAAATTGTATAAAATATATCTCACTCCGGTGATTTGTCTCGTTCTTTATAAATGAGCGACAAAACTTGCCAACAATGTGATCGAACTTTTTGGCAATAATGAAAACATAAGAACAGTTTACTTGGGTAATGCTTAAATATCCTAACTAATCTCTACTCGCAAATGTTCGCCAATTTTGTTATATTTAAAATGTGATTAAAATGTTCTTGCCACGCCATTTTACGAACTAAGTTTCGTTCAAGTTTAATTAGATAAAAATATTGACGTAAATGAAAAAAATGTTTTGGTGTTTTACTTCAAGGTATGAACAACATTCATATCTGATACGTTGTACTGGTTCTAAAGCGTAGGACTGATCATCTTGCCTACATGTAATAAATAAACTTGATAAACTGCACTGTTAAGGCTCTCGGGAGGCATATGGTCTAGCCAGCCGAAACGCCCTTCGTGACAGTAGATACCACAGGAAATACCTGTGTCCGTTGACAAAGTCAAACCATCGCACACCTAATATTCTTCTAAGACACCAATTCTCAAAACTCAGAAGTCTGCTATTTTGGGCCCTGGTTTGAGGCCTGGGCCATGAGGTATATTTATACGAAAACGGCGCTAAATAAATAATCAATAGTAATAATTTTATAATTTAGTGCCCTGTCCACCAATGTAAAGTAAAAATTGATAGTAGTAATGACTTTTGATATTTCATAAAGCACGTATGTTCATATTATAAAAGGATAGTTAGGAAAAAAAAAATAATTAAGTGTTATGTAATAATATTGTAAAAATTGTATGTAAAATATTATATATATATAATAAAAAAATAAAAATAAAAATATATATGAAAAAAACGACTAGAAAATTGAAGTAAGTAAATCGGTATACCGCATCGATTTTTTTAAATTCGGAAACTTCACAGCATCGCCACGGCGACGGCGACAGTGGGTCGAATGAAGCTGCGAATCAGAAGCAAGATTTATGCGCCTTAGCATTCATTACTAGTGTAAACTAGGCTTGGGCAACAATGGCCACGATTGGTCAGTAATAAATAGAAGCCTAGTGAAGTGAAGTGGTAGCAATGGACCAGTGAAGTAAAATCTTATTAGGTATGTTATGGAAATTAGATGAATTGAATAGAAAAATGGCTGTCTGTTAAGTTACACAATGTTGGGCAGAAATAATGCCGGTGGTGAAATGAAATGGTTTCGGCGATTATTTCATTATTTCACCGTTAATAGAAAGCAAACGTTTATTGTTAAGAGCTATTATATTATATTATATATACATTAATAATAATTATAAAATAAATAGGTGAGTAATTTCAAAAGTTATTTTAACAACTAGTAAATTGTAAGCTAAAGAAACAGTCATGTCTCATGATTGATTATCTTGGCCGCCATCATGCCCAAGTGTAGATTTTATAAATATTTCTTCTGAAAAATCACATTAAAATAAATATTTTATATTGAATCCATTGGGGATCGAACCAGCGACCTAACGATTGGTATCCCAACGCGCTATCCACATATTACGATAATACAAACATAAAACATTTTGATTTTTTGTCCACTGAGAGCTTTTATTTTTTAACACGACAAGATCATTTCGAGACACGCAGAACATCCGTCCATCTACAGGTGTAAAAAAAAACTGAAGATATGTTTAATTACAATGACAAACAACATTTTACTTGAAAAAAACAGGGGTGGGGGAGGAGCTAAGTGTGTACTTGAAATGTCTTTAAAGAACAATGGTAAGTGAGGAGCTAAAGTGAGGGTTTTTTTCAATATAAAGTACAATTTTATATTGTATCCATCGGTAAAAATTCTCTGTTTCACGGTGGTATCCCAACGCGCGTATCCATTTAGCGCAAACCACGTTCAGTCTAAGATAATTTATTGGAAACGTTTTAATGTTTTCTTAAAGATGCTTTTATGCAAACATCAACATGATGTATATCACTTTGTGAAGAAGCATCATCAATTATAATATTCTAAACTCTAATATTCTTCCAGACACTTACTAGCTTGCATTTATAATTACCGGAAACTTAAAAGGGTGTAAGTGCCCAAAATAACGAAAATGGTTTTTCATAAAATATTTCAAAAAATTCGCAAGGTTGGTTGTAAGTCCCGTGTATTGTTTTCCTTTAAAAGTGCTAAGTGCCATAATAAATAAAATATATGACATCACTATTATACACGGTGTAACAAAACTCGATGTACAAGCGGGAAACCAGTGAATCTACGCCATATTTGAGTTGATTTTGAAGAATAATATTTTTTTATTTGCCCCCTTCGAGAAAATTACGTAAGAAGTTTTTTTTTTTTTCGAAAAATTCTTACAAATAATTATCATTTAATGATAATTATCATTTTTTTATTTTTTTTTTTTTTTAAATTTCAAAAATACATTTTACATGTATTCCCCATGAGTTACAATAAACTCATTTTGGGCCTATAAATAATTACATTAAATATATATATATTCATGCCAGAACACACAGTTATTACAAACACAAAAAAAAATATTATTACAATCAGAATACAACCAAATACAAATACACTAATTATTTACACCTTCCACATACTGCCTGAGGTAATAGAGCTTTAGGCTGTTAGCCACATTATTAGTAGACGCCCGTAGACTAGTAGTAGGATAATATATTTAGTCAAATAAATACTATGTATTAGGAAAACAAAAGTAAAAACATTATTTTAGCAAGAATTTGTACAATTTAACTTAATCTACTGTACTTATGAAAGCTTTAAAGGAGAAAAACATTTTTTTTAAAACTCTGATTGAAAAATTTTTTACACATTCGACTCCAAACATGATGTAGATTCACTAGTTTTCGTGTTGTACTACGAGCTTTGTTACACCTTATAGATAGATAAATCAGTTGAAGTACCTATTTCTTTATTGCCACTAAGCCCTTTATAGCTTCAGAGAGCAGGGCACTTTGGACCTTTTAAAGGAAACTAGCCACGGTACATGAGACTTCCTTTTAAATTATTCTTTTGTTTGATTTTATACTTAGTTAAACAAGTCTTTTATATATATTTTTAACTGCATTAACAACTAATTTAGTTGATTTGGAATAAAAATAAAATAATGTTTTCTTCGAAGTTTTAGATGAATTTTTAATTTCCCCTCTATCTCATTTTTTTGTCCATGGCACATACAGTCTTTTTAGTTTATGGTGTTTAATGTATATCTATCAAGAGCTATTAATTTTAGGGAATTTACACACACAAATGGACATAAGCACCGTGCACTTTATGGCTTTATCACTTGTAAATACTATCGTTGTTTAGAATATAAAAAATATTTCATTTGTGATACCTTGGATTGGTGCTGGAGCGTAAAACTGATCATCTTGCCTTCATGTAACAAATGATTAAGATTCACTGCACTTGGTGTACCAATGCATAGATTTTTTAAATATTTCTTGTGTTAGGGACCTTGGTTTTAAGTAAGTTACCTTAAGTTAAGAATTTAAATTACAAATCTACCAAAATACATCGATAAAGATATTTTACATAATATATTTATTTAACTTGCTGAGTTTATTTTTAAAAGCCTTGAATCTAAAATAAGGAAGTAACCTCTTCAGACACCATTACCCAAGACAATGCTCCCTCCATTATTTTTAACGAGACAATGTCTGGGCTTGGAGGGGTTAAGGTACCTTTAGAGAGATCAGTCTGTAAGCCGATACCTACATAATAAATATTATCAACTTGTTGGCCTCAAAAAGTATATTCAAAATAAACAAATAATACGATATGGGTAGGTACACTGAATAGATATATTAAGTACTTCATCACACAAAGTTGTAGCAGATAATTTTACATAACATTTAATCGATTCATTGATGGTTTAGGGATGTTCATTTAATGTTCTTCTTCTTCTTCTTCTTCTTTCGCCGCGTTCGCTCCTGTGTGCATGTGGACATCACTTGATCCCTCCAGGAGACCCTGTCGCCAGCCAGCTCTCTCGCCTCCTCCCACATCAGGCCCGCATCCATCAGCTCCGCCGAATACATATATAGGATGGTCATCGACGGTCTGCCAGGACGGCGGGATCCTGCAGGCGTAAAGAAGAGGCAGCTCGGGTTCAGGCTCTCCTGAGGCATCCGGAGTACATGCCCAAGCCAGATCCATCGCCGCATCTTCACGACTCCTGTTATTGGAGGTAGATTGCTGCGTCCGTTCCCTAACTTCAGCGTTGGTTATGAGTCAAACCACCTAATGCTTAGAATCCTTCTCAGACATTTAGGTATTCTCAAAGCTCAACAAGCGAGCATTCTGAGCTTTTGTGAAGTGCCAGGATTCGCATCCATAAAGGAGCACCGGCACAATACAGGAATTAAGGAGTCGGCATTTTGTTTTGACCGAGTATAAACTGGAAGTATCAACGTATCTTAATATTCATTTAAATTTAAAAAATTTCAGTGTATTTCTTTCAAAATTATTACGTTGGTCACGTTACAAAGTATTGCAGGAATATTAAATAACGTTTTACTGGAAATTTTCAACTCGGGTGGAACTAAATAACCTGCCATATTGTTTTACCCAATTCCGAGTACAGTTTATTTTTATGCCTTTTATAGTAGGAATTCAATGTCTCTTTTAAATTAATTCAGAATTACTTTTAATTTGGCGCAATTGAGCAATTACACCAGAAACCGAATATTCGATATAAATAGATGCTTTCTGTTTTTAGCATAAACGTGCAGAATGAAAATAGCCTGCTGTAGACCAGTCAATATAAAACATGTTTGTATGGAGTAGGTTGCATTGATTGCCCTTCGGGGATAACGTTACAGTATAAAGGTACTTTGAAAACATTATTGACGATATTCACGATTTGTAATTATTAATTAGGCAACAAAGCAATTAAATAAAATTTTAAGGGTGACTAAAAATGTAAAGACTGTGATTAATAATAATAATTTATATGAAAAATTCCCATAAAAAAATTAATACATTGTAAATATTGAATATTTCAAATCTCCCAATGTCGATTTTCTATGTCTCGTTTTATACACTTATACCTAAAACTTGTCCGCCTGGTGGCATGGCGGTAGCGCATGAGGTCTACCATGCATGAGGTCGCGGGTTCGTTCCCGATGGGGCCCGAATGTGATTTACTCATAAAAATATTTCATATGTGTGATACCTTGGACTGGCGATGAAGCGTAAGACTGATCATCTTGGTTTCGCTTTTTACAATAAATTATGGTACTCAAGAAATCCCCAGTTTGTTTGTTTGTTTGTACATTTTTATTTAGCTATAAAAATACAAAATTCTTACAGCTAATATATTACATAAATATCATGAATCAGTCATATTACATGAATCAGTCACATTACATGAATCAGTCACATCTTTTAAAAAACGGCTGAAAAAACATTTCCTATCTCTTCCTTAAATTTTATTCCTGTTTTACCTCCCTTCTATCCTAGGTAGACATTGAGTGTGATAGTGTGTGTGTGTGTGTACTAATGGGGAGGATGAAGAGAATGTTAAAAGGTAAAAAAAATTGAAGATCTGTTATTGCGCTTACGATAAATACCCGCACTACGTTCTTATATTGGTTGGTTGGAAGAAATTGCCAATTTTTGGCAATAAACCCGCCAATGTACACAATTATTTTGTACAAAAAGTCAAATAAATAAATAAATAAATATTTATTATAGCATTAGTATTTTACTTAGCTTGCTTCTGAATTCATTGAAAGTATTATACCACTACATCCCTCCTTATTCGCATCCAATATTGCATAGGGCACTGCATCAGTCTTGCACTTCAGTGCCAAACCAAAGTATCATGCATTAAAAAATTATATATTTGATCTTGACCCCCACGGGAATTGAACCCGTGACCTGATACACGGTAGCCTAGTGCGCTAACCACTACACCACGGGGCGGTAACTAGGAAACTCTTGCTTTAAAATCGCAATATTGTTGCGTTACAAAAATACGATCGAACGTAGATGACGGAGGAATCTAATGTTTTGAAATGAAATTCCAAAACTAACCACACTGTAAATACCTAGTTCAGTTGACTGCAATCATCTTACTTTTTACACAATAATCATGTTTGGCCAAATTTGTACACTTACTAAAATTTTTCTGCGAAATCGCGGAAAAACTCTTGATATCAATTTTGGTTGATGGTAACCACAAGAATCTATATTTGTGGTACTCAGTTCTGGTTGAATAGACATTTTTATTTCATTTAAAATCCATAATTTTACGAATGCTTAGTTCAGTTATTAAGTAAGCCTGTGTTGAAGCAAAAATTTAAGATGTCATGTATTATTTTTTTTCAACACAATCTGTCGACAGAATTAAGGTAATTAGCACTTCTTACTGTCAAAAAAATAATATTTTAGCTCCAGACTGGGTTAATTTGCAATATCTATTTTAATGTGGGTTTTTACAAGAAATTATCTCCATGGACTGACATTATAGCTGAAGACTGATCATCTTGCCTTTGTGTTATAAAATATCAAGATACACAACACTTGATATAGATTTTAATGCAGTTTCCTACGCATCATTAGGTACGGATAGAGAAAAGTATTAGTATGGTATCTTTACTGGCAAAGAAGCATAAGATTGATCACTTTATTATGAAAGTATTTAGTTCTGTAGTGAAGATTAGGAACAACATTTTAAGTGTGTCCAAATACTTGTAGACAAAAACTGGATTTCACCCATTACGGGCTAACAATTACAATTTGACATCTCAACAGAGACGAAAAGTTTGGAAGGGAATATGGATCTAGGATATCTAGGATATATCTAGGATATTCATCTTCAGGCGTTTCCTAGTAGGTGATATAATTCGGTAAGAATCTCACTTGCAATCATAAAGGTTTCTGCTAAAATGCTTGGCAATTTTCTCAATGGATGACAGAGAGTGTTCACATGTGAAGCGTCGCGCCATTTTACTGTATATTGGCAGATATGGATATCAAATACTAGGTGAAATGGGGAATGTTGTAATACATCAAGTGGCCACCTAACCCAGCCAATGACAGGTCATAAGCCCTGCAAACGCCTAGATATCCATATTCCCTTCCAAACTTCTCGTCTCTGTTGAGATGTCAAATTGAAGATTAGGAAATTCAACTCATCGCAAAGCACAGTGATATTTTGACAATCTAGCGGGATTTAATTAAGGAAAAAACATTTTTTGGGAGTTTGGGAGCAATAATTTTTTCACACATTTTAGATATCGACCAGATGCGTGTTTGTATCGACTTATTTTTTAATATTTTATTTATCGAGGGAAATAATAAATTAATTAAAAAAATAAGACGATACAGTCACGCATCTGGTAGATATCTAAAATGTGTGAAAACATTTTTTTTTTTTTTTGAGTTTTATTTATTTATTTATCGTTTCATTACACTAATATTTTTTGCAGTTTGGAATGTTTATATTTCAGTTCTTTAGGTCTAACCCCGTGTTGAACTGAAGTAGTACATGTAAATATTATTTGAAAATTTTAACATATTAATAATTAAACAATATAACAATAGTAATAAAACTAAATTAAATTAATTCAATGACAGGGAAACAAAATATAATAAAAATAAATAATAAGAAAAACAATAAACTGAACAAAAGTAAACAATAGACATAAAAAACATAAACATAAGTAAATACATTGAAATTTTCCTATAAAATGCTTCTCTTAATCAAGATTGTACTTTAAATAGATCTGCCACCTCTTTCCTACTCCCATGCATCAGCCAATCATGTATATTTCTCTTAAATGTATTTACATTTTTGGATGTCTTTATGTTTATTGGCAATTTATTGAAAAATTGCTGTAATGTTAAATTCCTTGGATCCAAAGTCACGAGGTGGAGTATGCTCTTAAGAAAAATGTGAGTATGCAGCATTGTAGATTGTATTTTTTTTAATTACTGGTAGTATTTAATTTAACTAGATTTTTTTTATTTTTTTATGTAATCCCGCTAGATGTGAAATATAACGCACTATGCATCGTAAACGATTCTCGAATCATTGAAAAGTATTCTCTTTTCGGGAAATGGGAGTGAAAATTTTGAAATAATAAAGCGTTTTGAGTTTTTTAGTATTACGTACGTAAAAGATAATGATCACGCCTGATCGCGGTTCACTGCATTTGGTGTATGAATGTAGTACCTTATGCACCATTTGTGAGAATATTAGTAGTAGTAGTAGTAGGTTCGTAAAATGCCGGTGGATAAAACTGGTTTTGTTTTTATTTTATTTTGGTTTGTCCCCATAAATTAAAGCAAGCCGCGGATGTGATTTATATTACATATTTGTGTTATTTATATTCCTTTGTTTGAAACATTATTTCAGGTTTACTACAGTGAATCCGTTTTATATATCTAGTGGAAATGTTTCATGACTTGTACAATTTTATTATACCTTTCTAGTTAGTAAGTTCTATTATACAATTATACGGTGCTGCCTGACTCTGGGATATATAAAATTTCAGCCCCAAAATGTTTATGCAATGTGTTCACTATAATAATTTGTTGAGAGCATACTCCACCGCGTGACACGCGGCCGCTTGCCCATACAAACGTATTACTCGATTTTCACCCTGGAATTTAACATAAGAGCAATTATTTTTTCACACACTTTAGATTTTGATCAGATGCGTGTTTGCGTTGTCTTATTTTTAAAAGATTATTTATTTATCTCCTTGAACCAATAAAATATAAAAAAAATAAGACGATGCAAACAGGCGTCTGGTCGATATCTAAAATGTGTAAAAAAACTTTTGGTTGTCTGTAAAGTCGGTTCACGGACGATAATTTTACGTGATAACGTCATAAGAAAACATTGATGAAAAATAGCATACTTTGATGAATTGAATTGAATTATTATTACTGAATTATCATTATTCTGTAAAATACAAAGCAGGAGTTAATTGAAAATATTTTTTTTTTCTATAAATTAACTTTTTTTTTCACTCGTTAATTCAAATTACTCGGACGCATCGGCCGATGGAGTGGAAAGAGAGAGATAGATGCGTCACAAACCGAACGCTTAGGCCGATCGTGCCTCTCTATCGATTGTTCCGCGCTCTCGCTTGCACACTCGGCTCAGGCGGAACGTGACAATGAGTCATGCTATTTCGTGTGTGCAGCCGGCGTTCATCGATTTATTAGACGTTATCATGTCAAAACCATTGCTCTAATGTTACATTCCTGGGAGAAAATCAAGGTATACGTTAGTATGGAAAGCGGCCGCAAGTCACGTATGTAAGTTCTTTACAAATTACTATTACTTTCACTTATTCTCGCCTAATGATGCTTATCAAGTGCCACGTGGTTCTGCGTTGGTACACCAACCCAATGAGCCATGTTCAATAATTGTTACATTACTACTATACTACTTTCCATTAAGGCAAGATTATTGTCCTACGCTTCAGCGCCAGTCCAAGATAAGTTCATGTTTTTACCAACTGAGACAGATTAAAAGCATACGCCAAAATCTGCCGGTTGACGCCACCCGTTCAATTAATAAACGCGTTTGTAGTGTCTCGAGTCGATTTTATAGTAAACGGCATATACGTCGGACTACCGATGAATAAAATGACTCGCCTGCAATCAATATTGAACGCTGCAGCTAGACTTATCTTCGGAATTTCTAAGTTCGACCACATCACTCCACTGCTAAAGAAACTGCACTGGCTGCGCTTTCCACCAAGGGTAGAATACAAAACTCTGTTGGCTAATGTACAAAGCCATGCATGATGCCGCTCCAGAGTATTTAAAAGAGCTTTGCATTCCAGATGAACTAGCTGAAAGACGTCTCACACTTCGATCAGCTACATCTACAGCTTTAGGCAGGGTTTTTAGTACCGATCCGTAATCAGCGCACAAAGTTTGGAGAGCGCGCTTTTGCGGTTGCGGGCCCTGTGGCTTGGAATGCTCTCCCCACCAGAAGTGCGCAACTGTGAAGTGAAGTGATGTTTCGAAAGAAACTTAAGACCTAATATGTTCTCAAAATCTTTTGATTAATTTTGATAATGGTATTTTATACTCAGAAATTGAGTTTTCACTCACTTTAAATTTCCCGAGCTGTTAAATTCAATATTTAAAAGCGCCCTTGAGGAATATTTTATACGAAAACGGCGCTATATAAATTATCCATAATAATAATAATAATTAGCACGTATGAAATATTAGCAAATAGTTGCAGATGAAATTGAAAGAATAAAAATACAGTTGGTTCAGTAATTGTCCGCCACCGTACTCTACATACAACTATGGCCATCAACAAACAAAAGTTTGATTTATGATATGTTGCGTTGGCTATCTCCATATTACTTTTAGCTTTATCACAATTTATTTTTTAAAAAAATGTTAGTATTAATGTAAATTAAATGTTACCTTTATGCAGTACAATTTTAATTTTATAAAGTCCCAAGACTACGCATTTAAATGTTAAATTTGTAATGTGTATACAGTGCATACAAAAAAACGCTATTAAAAATAATCCGTTGGCAGTTTGCGTCAGAGCTACGGGACGTGGACCTGACTTGTACGTGTGTTGAACTTGAACACAATAAAATAAGAGCGATGTGTAAATGTACCTAGTAAAATTGTATTGATCGAATATAAAATTTATTTACAATTTGACATCTCAACAGAGACGAGAAATTTGGAAGGGAATATGGATATCTAGGCGTTTACAGGGCTTATGACCTGTCATTGGCTGGGTTAAGTGGCCACTTGAATGTATTACAACATTCCCCATTTCACCTAGTATTTGATATCCATATCTGCCAATATACAGTAAAAATGGCGCGACGCTTCACATGTGAACACTCTCTGTCATCCATTGAGAAAATTGCTAAGCATTTTAGCAGAAACCTTTATGATTGCAAGTGAGATTCTTACCGAATTATATCACCTACTAGGAAACGCCTGAAGATGAATCTTCAATTTGTTATGCTTGTAACTTTTACCATTTTAATTTTTATAAACAACTAGGCGAAATGGGAAATGTTGTAATACATCAAGTGGCCACTTAACCCAGCCAATGACAGGTCAATAAGCCCTGTAAACGCCTAGATATCCATATTCCCTTCCAAATTTCTCGTCTCTGTTGAGATGTCAAATTGTAATTATTAGCCCGTAATGTTGTTTATAAAATGTATTTATTTATTTCATATGCACGGTACACTGTACCCTTTACAATAGTAAGAAAAATAAAATTAACAAAGTAGGTACACAATAACAAAAATATCAATAATAAAGAAAATATAACAAAAATATATATGATTATACAGATAATAAAAGAAATAACTAAAAACAAATATATAAAATACAAAAACAAAAAATGTTAATAAATTAGTAAGTAAGAAAAAGTACATTAAATTAAATGCATCGGGTCCGACAAGCAAGCAAGCAATTGCAACCCCTAAAACATGACAACGACATGCTGAAAAAATGTAGTTTTTGTGCTATACTCATTACCTATTATATGTAGCCGGTTGAATAAAGAATAATTTTTGATGGTTCGAGTTTAATTTGGCAACATTAAACAAGGATTGTAGCCTGGTTGCAGCCTGTTGGGGACACGTCAATTTATCAGTCCTAACAACTCAAGATAATCAATAAGACCATAACAATATACTAAAATCATCTGCCACTTTAAGTTATTGCCGCCATTTTAAAACCTAATAACGCGAATAACCTTTCTCTGTAAGGAGGCTGGTAATATAAACATCCCTCGTATATGATTTATTATTCATGTTTTTTCAATGAAAATAAATAAAACATATTAAATACGGAATATTTATGCTCAGATCGAAACCTCACTCCGCCACAACTTGAATCGATTTTCAATCACATGGAGCTTCCCAGACAAAAGTAAATATATGATTTTTACATATTAGCAAAATGATGCCTTGAAATCATAAACGTTTTAAAGTAAAAATATGGAATCCTCTCCCTATATAGAGGATTGTATGTATTCCCCACATGATAAAAAGATCGGCTGCCACTTTCCGCGTGTTCTCTCAGGCCAGGTCTACGTCCTGACGTAAACTGAATTGTCGGCAATTAGTGGTGGCTTAGTGGTAGCATCGAGGCCTTTGAGTCTAAAGATCCCCAGTTCGAATATCCACTCCACCACGATTCGATTCCTATTTTCAGCAAAAGCCAATTGAAATATTTACAAATATGATAAGTTTACATACATTACTTTTAAATCATAAATGTTTCTTAAGTTACATTTTACTGGAAACGCATGCAATTATTGTTATAATTTGTTATTTTATTGTTTTAACGCCCATAGGGCTTTTACATAAACATTTTTAAATGTTACACAGTAGGTAGCTATTCATTACCGCCAGAGATGGCATCCAGACACTGTTCCCTAAAATGCACTAGATTAGTGTTGAAAACATCAATATTTTTAGCATACTTGTTTGCCAGTGCGTGCATTCGTCGTATTGACGAGTTTGCACTGTAATTTGTCGATGATTGCCTTCAGTAAAATAGTGCATTACTACGGGTAACTCGACCAGACACTCGTATACTAATTAAATTTGTTAGTTGACAACAATCAAACATATATTTTAATACTTTGAACAGAAAAGAGCAAATCATTTAATATTCTTCTATATTTCTAATGTTTGTATTTCAAAAAGTTATTTAAAAAGTTAAAATTTATTTTTACAATGGGAATATTTAATTTAAAATTAATAAAGCGCAAAAATTTATATTGGACTCTTTCAATGTTATTTACGTGAACCCTGTAATAAGGAGACCAAAAGACCGAGTTATATTCAAGCTGACTTCTTACTAAAGCAATATACAAAATTTTCATAATTATTATAACATTAGTGCAACATATTACTGATCTTTTAATTAGTTCATTGATTTTACTTCAATTTCTATCACCCATAAAATGCACGTTGCGGACCTACATCTACCTACAGTGCGAAATGTCTCCTAATTTGTGGTCGAGTACACATTACGAACTAAATACAATACTACTGGACTAGAAATTATCTAAACAGTGTTTCCCAACCTGTGGTCCGCGGACCCCCAGGGGTCCGCGAATATATGTATGGGGGTCCGCAGTCACATCTCTGGACCATTTGACAACTTTTTTTTTTAAATATTTGTTTATGGACAGCCAACAGACATACACTTATATTAATTTCTAAAAATAACGTCCACTTATAGGCTATATCTTAACTATCTAAAAAGATTAAAACATTTATATAAGTACTACCTACGTACCTATGTGAAAAGTACGTGCCTATGTGAAAAAGCATCTCTGCTCTTGTTTACACTAAAAACAAATACATTAAATAGATTGCAAGTAGAATCCGATCTGAGACTACAACTGAGTAGTAACATCAACCCAAACATTACTAATTTAGTTTTAAAAAAGCAACACCAACCTTCACATTAATAGAGTCTGGTCAGGATATTTTTATATTAGCAAATAAATTTTAAGATAAGACCCTATTAACCATGTTGGTGTTGCTGTTGTGCGTTAATTATTAACGTATTTTTATTATTTTTTAAATTCTGTATTTGTAGTAGGTACTATTATAAAGTAAATGGTGCCAAAATTTATTGCTGTTTTTTTTTTTACTAAGGATTTAGAATATTTATTTATTTATTTATATTTTAATGTTGTGCACACAGTGATATTTTAGGTACAGTGAATTAATATCACATTAATAAAAAGATGTTTTATTATTTCCCCCACTTGGATCATATTATTACTTTTAAAGTAGGTGTCAATAATAAGTATGAATAATTTATTGCCCGCTTTATACGGTACAGAAAACTGTACACTTTCTTGTGCAGTCTGCAAACTGTCCCCGTATAAAGCGAAAACTGTATGGAATATTGAATGGTTGGATTGACGTTTGGCTGACCTGACAGTTAATGTTTTTTTTATATAAAACGTTTAAGTAGAAATTGATACATTGAATGCTATTAAAACGTGAAAAACAAATATCTAATATATTTACATTACTAGCTATATTAACAATTTCCTGAGTGTTAACATACAATAATAACTTAGGATAGCGCTTAAAAAATATAAATATTTAGCGTGTCTTTTGTCAGACTGTACAGTTTTCTAAAGAAACCGTGAAACCCTACTTACATATATAAAAGCCTGGAAATTGGTGATTTCAATAAATATTTGAATTGGTATGTTACCATCTAAAATGATTGTATTTAGGGTGAGACAATTAACATTGCACCGGCACCGTTCAGAAGAATGGATGTTGTAGTAGCTGCAGTAAATGGAAAACATTGATATTTCTTCAGCCGCTATATTATATCGCCATAGTGTAATCGCCTTAACAAACAAACCAATACCCCGTGACCACAGTGAAGACAGGTCCATGACGCAAATCTCTTCTAGCATCCACCTCATCACCATCAACCAGCCGCAGACTGTTACTCAACCAACTGTTCTAGATCTCCCACATCCAATCAATCTGCTCCGTCACAGTTCCTCGATCTGGGGATGTGACGTAGATCACCAGCCGACGGTATATAACCCCTCGGTGGGCCAGGAGAAAGTGTCATTTATTCTTTATACTTCGTCCATTCAACAGCGCACGCGCGGTACGATCGCTCGCGAAATATCGAATAAAAAACAACTAACTGTGATACGATCCTGTTCTGATGTGTTGTGCAGTGATTTAGAATACTATAATGACTAAGTTTAAAGTTCCCGGGCTTTTGCTCGGCGGCGTCCTCCTCGCGTTGTTCGTCGGGTCGAGTGACGGTTTTATTATACGGAGAAGTGTTAATGTTACAGAGATCCCGAAGGACTCTCCTGCCCCCACGAGTGGCGATGTTGTGGCCGCCGAGACGCGAATCGCGACACCAGTTACTTTCGCGTATGCCACGAAATTCCGCCCCCCGTGGCTAACCAGGCTAACGCCATCATCGCGAAAAACAACGAGGGAGTTAAACATGCAGCAGAAGTACGCTGATAGACACATGGTTAGTCTAAAGCAGCTGGCCACTCCAAACAAATTTGTTTACAATACTGCGAAAGCCGACTCTAAGCCGGCAGCCACGGATGAAAGTGAAAACCTAAGCGATGAAGAAAGCAAAGAAGATAACGATGAAGAGTCAGACGAAGAAGAAGAAGATGACGAAGATGATGATGAAGGAGAAGATGACGACGAAGATGAAGCGGAAGTTGAAGAGGGCGAAAACGCCGGATACAAAGTTGTAGAATCTCTTGTAGATGACGGGAAAAAGAAAGGCGGTGGCGGAGGTCATGGTGGTGGCGGGGGTGGAGGTGGCCACGGACACGGTGGCGGAGGCGGCGGAGGCGGCGGAGGCAAACACGGAGGAGGGGGTGGTGGTGGCCACGGACACGGTGGCGGAGGCGGTGGAGGAAAACACGGAGGAGGGGGTGGAGGTGGCCACGGACACGGTGGCGGAGGCGGTGGAGGAAAACATGGGAGGAGGCGGTGGAGGTGGCCACGGACACGGTGGCGGAGGCGGGTGGGGAAAACATGGAGGAGGGGGTGGTGGTGGCCACGGACACGGTGGCGGAGGCGGTGGAGGCAAACACGGAGGTGGTGGTGGTGGTGGCCACGGCGGACACGGTGGGGGAGGGGGTGGCGGTGGACACAAAGTGGGAGGACACGGTGGTGGGGGTGGAGACGACACGAAGAAAGAAACATGTTTTAACTTTATGCACTATTATTTTAATTATAAAATGTTTATTCCAAAAGATGATTTCGCCATCAGTCATAAGTGGTCTAAAAGTTTGGATCAACGGATGAAAACATAAACATATAAGAAAGAAAGGCTTAGCGTTCGTTCAAATAAATTAATAAAAATAACGAAGATACAATTAACCAATTTCAATTCATTATTTCTAAAGAGGTTTGGAAATAAAAAAATGTTTTTTCTCCAAATCTCAATATTACGCATCCGTCTGATTTTTTTTAAACGTGCTTTTATTATTTTTATTGAATTTCGCCCGACAATATCTTCTGCACTACAATATTAAGCACCCACGTGTTTTTGATTTCACTTACGAACAGAAATAATATCAGTAAATCTGGTATTGATTTAATTCAACTGCTGTATTATCAGTGGCTGAAAATATCTTTTTGTTAAGTTTTGATGACTCGGCAAACCCATATATTATCTACATTTTAATTTTAACTTGAGAAGATACCTAAAAAACTAATTTTAAAATATCTCAGGATTACGGAAACCTAAGTACGCACCTGGGTAGCGATTATAAATGAAATATCTTAGAGTTATCTGTAGCCGATAAAGACTTTTCTTGCATATTTTTCGCATGAATGTTGTTGAATTTATACGGGTTGTCACAGATGGGATTGAAAATATTTATTAAAATAACAATTTTTCATCTTGATAATTTGTCGATATGTAAGATAACTTTTTAGAATTTCGTTTGTAATTATCACTACCTCGGACCATGATTACAATAGGCTGGCAATACTAAAGTTTCGATTAAGGCAGAAAAATTGAGCACAAAATCACAAGAACATCGGTGTAATCCGTTTAACAGACGGATAGTTAAAAACAGAGATACAATCATTTAAAGTTTAATTTTTGTAAAGATTTTGTATGATAGGCGGCGTCACCGATCGTATATGGAATAAAAACTATAAATGATTGTATCTCGCTTATTAATTAACCGATTGACAAACGGATTGCACTGATGGTTTTGTGATTTTTTGTTTTATTTTTCTGCATTCACAGAAAATTTTGGTTGGCAAAAATTAATTACAAATGGAAATATTTAGTAATTGAATGAAACGGTGCCTCCGATGAAAAACTGTCGCTAAACATTTTTTTTTAAAATATGTGAATCCATAATTATTTGGGTTGATATTATTGTGTTTTTATCGACAGTGCAAGATAAATCTGAATACTTCCTGTTGTAATCGGGTCCTCGGATTACTAAATAATAACTTCTTTTTGAAACCGATCCTAACTCCCGCAGATAAAGTAAACACAATTAAAAAGAGATGTAAAAGTAATCCGCCATTATTGAAAAACAATTTCAGCTTAGTCAGAATTATTTGGAGTAAACGAAGTCAAATGTCCGCCATGATTGACACAGTATGAGGGGGGGGGGTAAGGACAAAGCCAGCCACAGTGTTGTGGAGAAATCATGTAAAATAACCATCACGCCATTTCCCCGAAGGGATAGGCAGAGATGATAGAGCTGTCCTGGCACACTTCCCATGCTTCTTACAAATTCATACATCTGAGGTTTCACATGACCACTTTCAAGTATTTGTTGTTGTACTCATCATGCCATGTCTATTTCGGCCTTTCCCGATTTCTCCATCCAGAAACACGCATCGTAAATTCTTTAAGCCGTTTAAGGGTTGGTTGGAAGATACTGCTCAAAAGCAATAAGCCCGCCCTTGTATACTTGCTATGTAATTGTGAATAGATGAATATTCAGTACGACCCTTTTTGTGCGCTTTGTGTGCTTTTAAAGCATCCGTTTGCGGGTCCATCCGTTTTTAAATATTTTTTTACGAGGAATCTTTTGAATTTGATTTTTTTTACTTTTCACAGAGAGATTAAAAGATTCATTATTCACACACAAAAATATTAGGGAATTTAAATTCCCAATTTGTCAGTTTTTCTAGATTTTCTCCAAATGATTACGATGGTAGAAGGCTGCCTTTAGCTTTATACCCCACACTTAGCCTATGGATCACTTGGCTTGACATAACAGCTAAAAACGTTTATAATTACGCTGTGGAACGAAAGATCCATATTGCTCTAAAAACAGGGCCGCATTTAGTCATTTTGAAAATAAAGGCCCGGAGATAAAAAATATAATTTTAAAGTCGTATACAAAAGTTCTGTAAGTTAAATCCATAAATTGTTTGTAAAGCCGAAATCCATGATTCGTTTGAATTCTAAGAAAAAAAAGAGAAGTTCATTATTTTCCTATAATCGCCATCGCGTAGATAAAGAAAGTTTACTGACCTCATTTATTTGTGATATGTACGAAATACATACAGCCAGTAGCTCAATTACAGATAACTATCGACGTAGTTAAAAACGTGCTAACGCTAACGATTTGACCGATCACAATGATACCACGTTCGTCGAGCCGAGCATTGCCGAAGCAACGCTCGGACGCACGCGATATCGCGGCCAAACGTTAAACCACAGATAATATAGTACAAGTCGTTAAACGTCAAATCATCGCGCGTGTCGGATTGTTTATTATGTCGACTGCTTTTCTCAATATCTGGCTTGCTGAACGCCGGCTAAATGCAATACGGCACTCGAGAAAGATTGAATGAAGATATGTGCGAATAAGATATATCTCGGGAAATGGCTCGCGACTAGATGCGCTCGTAATAATCCCGATCGATAACTTTTAACGAGTGTTCCATTGTGATCGCGAAAACGTTAAACATCCATGGGTAAGAAATCGTTGTCACGTCGCTTATTACCGAGTCGATAGTGATCTGTGATCGAGCAGCAGAGACATGTTAAGTTAACACTAGACAAGCTATTTCAAAAGAATGAGAACTGTTAAAATTTTATGTTCCGTTTGTATTTTGCAGTGAAACAAAGACAACTATATCTATCTTCCACTGTCTAATACATTTAAATAGTGCTATTTCCCTCTAACAAGTTGAAATTCAGGCAATTGTCTAAATCTGGACATGACAAGTGACGGAAGAAAATAGCTGGTCTATGAAAATTAATATCATATAATACGAGTATGTATATTAAATTTGATGATTATTTCAGCTTTGTGGCTGTTAACTCTGGAATATCATTTTTAAACACTAAAATCCCTAATGCTGTCTTCAAGAGCATCTTTAATTTAATAACCACTGAGAAATAAATTAAAATAAAATAACAACATTTTGAATGAATACAAATACTTGTAGACAAATTACTGGGCATGCCATGCTGGGCATAACCCACATTCGTTTCCAGAGTTTCTCTGTCTCTGTTGAGATATCAATAATATCTGATATCAGCCCAGCATGGGTATAATCCAGTCATTTGTCTACAAGTATTTGTAATCATTCAAAATGTTGTTAAAAATATTTACTGGTAAAAATAAAGCAAATAAAAATTGGAGAGACATCTTCAGGCGTCTTCTAGTAAGTAATCAAGTTCGGATGAACCTTACCTACACCAATAAAGTTAGATTGCCCTAAAAAAATGCTTAAATTGTTTAAAATGAATCGAATAAATATTTCGTTTCAAGTCCGTCCCTGTGTGGATAGTGAGCAGAATGCAATAAACAGCGAGACATATCTAATGAATTAATGACAGATTCGATATAGTCGCAACCGTTTAGCCAACGGATCGGCTCGCCAGCGCCAGCACACAATGTTCTCGCTACCAAAACTTCACCAGAGCGCCACAACTTGCATAACCAGAGCACTTAGTAAAAGCGGAGTAATCGGAAACAAAAAGGATACAGCAAAAACTATCTCGACCGGAAATTAAATCTTCTGTCTCTTTTTCCCACCACTACCACCATCTTTGCACCTACACAACTACACATCCATCGTAATGAAACATACACACATTTTTGGAAAGAGGATAGCTTGCACTGTTTATTAAAAAACATATACAATATACATACAGCGGCGCGGCGTAGAGAACTATAACACGTAACACTAATCATAGTGCCTTCGTGTAACAAATTATCAAAATTCACTCCATTTGGTGTAAGTACCAATGCAGTGCCCTAAGCATCATTGGGTGCGGATAAGGGGCAGTAGTAGTAGTAGAGAGTATGTGATCTTACATCATTACAGTACTAAATTTCGCTAAGCTTTGGAAGACACAGCTAAGCGAAATTTTGATGATTCTCCACACATCACCAGCACACTAGATACGCTATCTAAACGTGAAGCATATGGATTCCACCAAAGCTCTTGAAATTTGCCGCCAAGCCAGTGCATGAGAACTGGCTCCATACGATTACGCATCGAACACAAGTAACGTGAAATTCGCAGAACACTCGCGGACGCTCGGGTGAATGTCTGGGGTGGGGGACTTGGCGAGGCAGTATGCCGGTATCCATACGGGTGGTAGTACTAACTAATAAATAATTATCGGGGTAGTAATAACGTTTTCATACCCCCTGTTAATTTGGGCCGACTCTGGTTGGTTTGGGTGATAGGAACAATGACAATTTATTACAATACATAAGCCGAGACAGTAGTACGGGGCAATGAAAGCATTTGTTCGCGTACATCACGTAAATTCATACGAATTTTTATTACACTGACAATCGAGAGAGCGGTTTAGCTTGTTGAAAACATCGGTAGAGTTGTGCTGGACTGAAAAAAGACTCAGTAGTCTTTAAAACAGTCTAGCGAAAAGGTGGGCTTTTTATTGGTAAAAACTATGTATCCCACATTTCGTGTGAACGGCACCTTACGCGTTAAATGAGCCTAACGCATCTTATACACGTGACATAAAATTCACGAAATTCGCCGTACGCCATAAAAACGGGTTAATATAGTGAAAAAATCTATATTGCCCACTCCATTTGTGAATAATGTAAAACGCATTTTGAGTGAATGTATAAAATTTAGCCTTTTGGTGTTTCTTCAAACATCAAACTTCATTGTTCATTTGACCCCGCAGTGATGATTAACAGGGTGCTGTAAAATACTGGGAGACAGAATTTATTTTATAAAAAATTTATTTATAGACGGCGCTATTGCCTTTTACAGAATTCATTAAAATAACAAACAGTGAAACATAGATGTGGAATAAGTTTATACCATATTATAAAAAGGAAAAAAAAAAACACTGAATAAGCCCCAAAGTATACAAATACCAATACAAATAACACATGAACTTCAAACTAAAACTAGAACTTTAAAATAAATTATTAATATTATCATTTCTATTTAATAATATATGTGTATGTGTATATGTATTTATATTATTTATTTTTTTTTCAAAGGAAAATTTTTTTACATTTAGCAATTTTTAAAGTTATTTAGTAAATAATAGAATATATATATTAACAAAATATCAACAAAAGTAAAGTTTTTTAGTATACTGTGAAAGAAAGTATAATGCAAAATATAAACAAAAATAAAGTTATTAAGAAATAAGTTAAAAATATAATGCAAAGTAATAACAGATGTAAAAAAGATATTTAGTTATAACACAAGTTATTGGTCTTGTGAATAACAAATTATGTTTTGGGGTTAATTTAAAAAATATTTCAAAAGTAAACCTTGTAAGAAAACACGTTATACCCATAGTCACCAAACAATCACAAATTTACACTACTCTTCCCAAGTCTGTGGATGCGATTGATGGGCGAAGATATGCATTAGGTAGTTGGTTCTCATGTTTTCCGTGGCAAAACCAAGCATTAAAGATTTAAGTAAACCTAGAATATCGTAGCTCAATAGGTAAACTGAAGTAAATTAGTTGCATTAACTCTGGGCAGTTCAATATGAAATTAAACAATTTAAATAAGAGTAAAACCAAATCAGAAACAAACTCTTCGGTCGCCAAACCTGAGCAAGGTTAAAATCACATTGTAAAGTTTTATCGGCTTGTGATTACACATTTCCGCTGGGATAGTTCAACCTAAAATTTTAAATTATTCTTTAAAGTAAAACCTCTGAACTCGTTCTAGGGCGAGAGAGTGAACATCCAAAAAGGGTGACCATCACATACTTCTGACCAACTCTGTATAGTTGCTTTAATGGGGCGAATATATTTTTGAAGTTTGCAGTAGTTCGAAGGACAAAACCGTTGCATTTTTAAGCTGCTGCTCTTAAATTTGGTACTATATGAACAGTGAAGAGTAGTTTTCGTCGAAAAAAAAGAACAAGGAAGCTTTGGGAATGTCATTAAACTAAAACCAAACTAACCAAACTAACCATCACGCCATTTCCGAAGGGGTAGCAGACAAGGAGTAAGAACGCCTCACCAACTCTGTCGCTGGGATATCTCTCTTGCTTCTCCACATTCATAAAATCTTCTCATGCACGCACGTCGATTATTCCGAACTTCGGTACATGCCCACTTTCAAGCACTTGTTTTACTTGATCATGCCATGTCTTTCTCGGCCTTCCTCGATTCTACATCCAGGCAAGTGAGTCGCATCTATATTTTTTTAGCCGTTCTTTCTATCATGAACATTCGCTCGTACAAACAACGAACAAGGACGGTTAATTATAAATTAATATATAAATTAAATAGCGTAGGTCCAAAATGTGAGCCTTGAGGAACACCGCTTGTTGCCAAAAACCTATCGGACGAACAGTCATTAATTTTCACTGACAGATTAATTGCGGTAATAATTACAAAAAATAAATTTTAAAAATTGATAAAGTAAGTAGTTAAACGATGAGTGTCAATAATAATGATTTATCGCTGCGATAAGTTATTTATCATTCCATCAATTTTAAAAACATACTTTCAGTGAACAAAAGGTCAAAGGGCATATAAAACTAAATTTATTACCAAGTCTTCCGTAAAAATATTTTCATCCACAGAGAAAAGAAACAAAAATGATGAGAGAAGGCTTGACACTAGAACACGAGACTAATTTTAATGCTAAGTAAAATAGCAACACTTTTGTATAATAACCAAATTACTGAAGTGTCTTTAATGCAATCAAAAACCTTGTATTTACTCGACTAATGAGGATTATTCAACATTACTTGTTTAAAATACATAATTTTTACGCGTTTAGCCTTCAACTTGTTTACTGTGTGTGATTATTAGATAACACTTAACGCCTTCCAATCATTTTACGACAGTTCTACCAACAAATCTAGCACTGGTTCTACTTTTGTTCATAAATAAAAATGTCGTTCCCATGGTTTACGTTATATGACTGTCGAGGTATACCTGTACCATAACTAATGAATATACTTATACATGGACAATATTGTTAAGAGCGGGAAATGATCAACTCGGTGGTCTAAACTTTCGTTACGAGGTTTAATTTAAAAACCTTCTCAAATCAATTAAAAATCTTCAATTTCTTTTGAAATTGCAGTAGTTTAGTCGACCTCGTTTGGAAATTAAGTGAGTTCAGAACATTCAATAACGAGAAATTTTCCAATAAAGGTGTTTTAATCTGGCAAATAAGAAAAAAATAGTTATTTAAATTTGTAAATTACAGACATCACTGAATCAAATTGCTTGTATTATTATATATAATTAAATACTAGGCAAAATCATCATCATCATACCATTTTTTGCTCCCCACGTGGAGCATATGAATCCACAAACCGCCTCCAGGCCAAGCGATCGACCGCCAGCCCCCGTGCATCCTCACAAGTCAAGTCGTGTAATACATCAAGTGGCCACTTAACCCAGCCAATGACAGGTCATGAGCACTAGATATCCATATTCCTTTCCAAACTTTTTCGTCTCTGTTGAGATGTCAAATTGTAATTAGAAATTTTGAAATTTTAAATTCAATCCAAGTATCCGCTATTTAAAAGTTATATATTATCAAATTATAGGAGTTCCCAATTATGGGAAAATGTTTAATCTTGCCTTCGAAATTCCAAAAATGTAGGCAGAGAGGATAGAATGCCAAATGACTACCTGCACACTTCTCTTGCTACCTCCACATTCATACATCTCCTCATGCACTCACGCTGATTATTCCGACTTTTCACATGCCCACTTTATGATCATTATTTAGTTATTAAATTGAATATATTTTGCGCTTTCTCATTCTTGATGAAACCATTTAATTAAAACACAGGAATAATAATTATGATTATTTCATTTCTTTGTAGTTTGACTTAAAAGATTATGTAATTCGTAATTGTAATGATACTTTATATAAATAATTATTGATAAATTAAAATGCATATAATACCATGTTGACCAATCCTTCCGGCAGTTCAAACGCGAGATACGTGACCCAACTAGACTTGAAAGATGCCAACCTTTTCCCCCCTCCCCCTCGGTTATCGCCACTTACAGGAACCTAAATGGATTTTAATAAACTGTAATGAATCAGGGGACAACTTTTTTTCAAAAAAAAAATTTTATATGGTGCCAAGGGTATTTGCATCTATCAAATTTTCAGGCAATTATTAACCAAGTTTTAAATGTAAAGTAGCGACCTAAAACAGCAAAAAAAGTCTAGATATTCTCTACACTACGCATTAACTTATGTTAAGTTAAGGATTGTGACGCTGTTAGGAGACGGGTATTTTAAAGCAGCCCTCCGCCGTGATCCCGTAAACAGGGAAATGGCATTCTTGACAACGTAAATCTACGGATAATATATCAAGAAAAAAAATAAAAATGCTTATTTTCATACAAACGTTCATTTTGTTATGATTATATAATATCTTTTACATTCATAATTTGTAAAACATGACCTATGTTAATATAAAGCAAATCATTTATAATGTCATCTACAAGTAATAATAGTTATTAGACTGCATATCAAGGAAAACTGTGCTGACAATTCCTTCGGCAGTTTATTGCCAGATTTATGAACGTTATCACACGAAGTGTCATTGTACCAGAACTCGCCCTTGGAAAGAATCCGTTTTTGCACGGGGACGAGACAGCCGATCGTTTTTTTAGTGAATCACGCCACTTTTTCAAAAAAGGATTAAGTCACAAAATAGATTGATGGCGATAAGCGTGCCCCATTGTTCGATATTTGTATATTCGTAAGAATGAACAACAACTTTCCAACGATCTACAAAGATGATAGGATAATCTACAACATAATGATGTTCCAAGAAGGACAGAACAACGTCTGTCGTGCTAGCTAGTAAGGGAGTAGGTACCTAAAATGCAATAAAATAAAACAATTTATTATGATTATTATAGCTATATATTAAGTAACAGTAGCAGGGAGTAGGGAGTAGGGAGTAGGGAGTAGGAGAGATATAGTAATGTTTAGCTGTCATTTGACTAAACTTACATTTATGTTCCTTCTCTGACAGGATCGGATGTTGAGAGCATTATGGCGTGAAATAAGATGACGTAACCAGTAATTGAACCAGTCTAAACACGCTCACGATATTTATCGTTATTGTTACAAATATACACGGAGTAATGAAACGCGTACCCGAAAACTGGTGAATCTACATTATATTTGGAGACGAAAAAACAAAAAGATATGAAATTTTACTAAATCTACAAACTCGATAATCATAAAGCCTCTCTTTCTATGCAATATGATGGAAAGTGCTAAATAAATAAGACAGAAAAGAGGTAAATGATTTCTCCGAAATCCGTGCTTCGAAATTAAACTGTCACATATTTAAAACTAAATTTGACAGCAACTTACAAAAAACTTTCCTTTATCCGCACCAATGGTGCATAAGGCACTGCATCGGTTCACCGAGTGGAGTTTGATCATTTTTTTACATGAAGGTATATTAATATTAATATCACACATGAAATATTAATATGAAAAATACATGTAAATAAATATTTCATGTTGACCCCCTACGGGAATCGAACCCGCAACCTCATGCGTGGTAGCCCAAATACGCTACCACTATGCTACGAGGCGAACAACGAAATTTGACAGCATTTCATGCAAATTTTTATGGAAGCTTTTGTGATAGGTTAATTTCGAACCAATTGAAAAAATATAATATATGCTGGTAATTCCTCAGTCGTAATAATTCATTTTACTTTGATTAATTTCAACGCCAAATCTTAGTTTATTTTCCGTTGGTATATAGTACAACCTCCTGGATATAACGGTTCCTTGTAATTATTTATAATTTGAAGAAGGATTTAGCATATATCACGCCACGTACTAAACTGGTTCGACTCCCTCCGTTGGCGTTGGTAGTTGGTATCGGGTGCTGGTGAATAGAAAGCCACAGCGAGATATTCCAGTGAAGTGTAAATAATCTCGTAATTCTACGTTTTATCTCCCCAGAATTGGACAGCCTTTTAGGGATCCATCAAACAGCAGTCTACACTTTACCCAACGTAAATATTACGTACTTTATCTGCTCTTTTATTGCGGAAACTGGAGAACAAAGCAGAAAAATATTACTGTATTGATAACGTGTCTGTTTCGGTTTATTTTATTGTTTTTTTTTGGTAAAATATAATATCCCACCCCCTACACATTACAGAGTGATAAGACTTCAATTAAATAGAAACATAAATGTGAGAGATTAAAAACATATTAGGAAGCTTTCCATATTGCTTTAATAAGGCACACATAAATAATATTATATGTTTATTTAGTATATTTTTAAAATTATTTTATTCATTCTTATGCTGTGCCTCGAGTGCGGACAAGGGAATCTAAAAAGTAGTAGCATTCTTTCTTTATTATGGAAGCAGACAATTGTAAATGGAATATGAATTTATTCGAAAAAGACCTCTTAATATTGAAATCTTGATAAAAATAGCTTATCTCTAGTCGGGGGTGGGGATGGTACATGAGCATTATCTAGACTTATATAAGGGCGTTCCGGGATTCCTCACACTAGATTAGTTCTGAAAGTCGTTTTTCAAAATTAAAAATCATTGTATAACATCCGAAGGGGCTAAAGATGAGTATTCTGTAAGCGCATTGAATAATCTCAATTCGGAAAATTATAATGAAAACAAGTGAATATAGTTTTACATTGTAGTGAAATTTTTTTGACCATATCGGATCTTTAAAAAACAGCAGGAAAAAGGTGAATTATTTTCCCTTCCTTCTCCCCTTTCCTTCTACCAAACCTTCTTAAGCTTCCGCGATTGAGTTTTTATTTCATTATCCTACTATCCCGTATATAGATATAAAAATAAATAGTCGGAGAAATGCAACAAACGCGGCCATGAGAGTTTTGTTTTACACAAATAATACATGTTTACGTGATGAAATGAACAAAACCCAGCATCATTATGTAAAACATGTACCTAATTAACAAACGTAAAGAAATCCATTTAACATGTAACAGAAAATTCCAAGATTCTGGAAAAATTCTAGCTTACATAAAGAATTCATTTATGGGTATTTAATTAATACACCTTTGTTATTTGTTCGCCGAAATTTAAGGAAACAATATACATATACCTTTGTTTTATAACGTAAATTAAAAAAAGTAATTTAAACATAAAATTAATGTGGCAAAGGTGACATTATTTTTTTATAAAATGGCGGCCTCCGTGGACTCACGATACGGAGGTTCCGGGTTCGATTCCCGGTGAGAACAAAAAATAAAAAGTGATATTCCTCAAGCCTGGATATTTGTGACGTTGTTTCCCTATGTAATTGGGCCCCTTGCGACCCTATTCCCCTAAATTTTATGACATTCTTGCTATTCTCTTAACTCACTTGTCAAAAATCGGAATCAAATAATCAACTCGAAAAGCTGACCGAAAGTACACGTGTTATTTACATACGCTAATGTTAGATTCAGATCGACTGAGTAACCCAAAACACTGAACAACATATTTACTTTGCTTGACTTACGTTATTGCACGTTTTTTAATATTTTTATTGATAGTTTCCGTCAAAAGTAAAACATAATTGGTTATTTCCAAATAACACTCAAAACTTGGAGTGGTCAGTAACATAAAATAATGTTGGACTATAGAAAAAATGATCGCAACACGATTTGAATTAAAAATCGATTTTTCTGTCATACTTCAATGAAATTTTGATGGGAAAAGGTTTATTTAATTATTATCAAACGTTATAAAACTCTAGTTTCACCGAAAAACGCCAGTTTTCGACGCAAAGTTAATATCGTAGTTTAACGGAATTTTTTTTTTTTAAAAAACGACTTTTTTTAAAAAAAAGCAACTCAATATTAACATTAGTTTTGAAAATATTTTTGATTAAAAATTCTTAGAATCTATTCATGAAGGGTGTAACTACAATTATACGGAATACTAACAGAATACTAACTCAATAATTTTAATATAAACTATTTTTGTAATAATAAAATTAACAAATAGCTATAAAACATCATCATGACCAAATAAATATATTCTAGGAACATTATAGTTATTTTGGTCAATCCGTTTGGGCGGTTAGTGATCAGATGCAGACAGCCCCCGCGACTGTATTATAAAGAATTATTACTCACAACCATATCATCGTTCAATTAGGAATAAGTTTCTCAGTGCGATATTCTCGCACTTTATTACTACCCCCTACCCCTCTCCCCTAACTCTGTCCGGAACGGTTTATTTGTGAACAGTTTTATTGAATTTCCACAGAACTCATCCTTTTCCTACTTTCTGTTACCGTAAAGCCGGTGAATCACCGCACATCGTGTTACGTGTAATATGTCCCTGTTACTTCAACTCTAGTACGCGCAAACAAACCACAGGCATTGCTAAAATAAGGTAACTGACGAATTATAAATAATCAGAAATCTAAGTTATTTTACATTGAAATTATTTCTAATGTTCTAAGAAATCAAGAAAGGGAAATAATACAAATGGGATTGAAATTAGCAAACAATAATTGAAAAACTTGTGTCAAAAAAGTGGACAAATGACATGTGGAGCAAAAGTCAAATTTAAAAAACAAATTAGAAAAATTATACATAAATTATAAAATAGTAAAAAATATATAAGTAGGTACTATATATATTCATGTACACTTGTACACTATACAATTATAACTCTCAAAGGCTATCCCAATGACGAGGATTTTTATTTTTAATTACAAAAAAATGTGGATGTTAAACGTATTCTTAAATTTACTTTAGCTAGTTTTTCTAGACAAGTTCAATTGCTAACAAGGTTGGTTTGGTTTTTGGTTGAATAATATTAGTGTTTGTATATTATATCGATCTTTCAATTATTTTCTTAAAAACTATTTAGTTTTGTGGTTAGCAAGCATTTATACAAAATCCTTGGTTTAAAATCACGAGTAAGAATATGAGTTCTAACAAGCACTATTTTTTTTATTTATGCTTTCCGTTTAACATAAGAAAATAAAATACCACATACTTTGTTTTTAGTTTCAATGGCTTTAACACCCCTGAATGAGTACATCGTATATGTGCTGCGTATTAGATTTATATTTAAATCTTGTATACATACATTACATACAGATAGTTATATAGAATGTAATATAATTTTTCATCACGAAATTTATTCACGATAGCGAAAAAAATATTACGGCATTTGTAACTAGACATATTAGATTACATTTTATTATTTAATCCGACATTTGAGTACATATTTATGTACATATAATGAGGTAAGATTAAATTATAAAAACTCGTATGTGCACTCCATCATTGTCAAGTATGGGCCTCTTGGGTCCCCCCGCCCCGCGCCCGGCCCCCTGAAGAATCTTAACTCCTCCGGGATGCAAGAATTCTGTTTATCTTTTATTTTATTTTTGTAATTTTAAATCAAATTTTCTTTTAAAGATAAGCAGACTTTATTTTTAAATTTAGTTTGTTCTTTTTTTTTGTTTTTATATGAACCCTAGAGGCTTGTACTTCCTATTATTATTATTATTAGGAGGAAAAAGAACTAAATGGACTAAACTTTTATTACATATTACATGTAAAACTTTAATTACGGACAATGTTAATAATTCGCTAATGAAATAGCTCACAAATTTAATGAACCTGTAAAAGATAAAGACAATGTCAATGGGAAAGTAAAAATTATGTGTCGACCGGTAAATTTTCGAATATGGCATTCAATGATCTCTTGAGAATGGCTTCCTTATCCGCATCCAGTGGTGCATAGAGCACTGCATAGGTACACCAAGTGCAGTGAATCTTGATTATTTGTTACATGAAGGCAAGAAGGAAGTCTTACGTTTCAGCGCCAGTCCAAGGTATCACATCGACAACCTAGGCCCTAGGTCCTAGGCCCTAGGCTATTTAATTCACACATACTACACATATTTGTGCGAGGCACTCCAAAGACTAATAAAAATCTATTGTAGTAGTTATTTTTTATACAAATAAACAAATAATCACAGGGCCACAAACATTTTTATAGCTTCACACTTAAACTCAAATAAACAATAATAATAATCATAATTCAAACGCAGTTTATGATATTTTTATAATGTACATAAAGCGACCATATTATGTCAATTTATTCAGATTCGCCAAACCTCACATAATTTACAAGTTCAATTCATTTTCATAACCGGAAATTTTCTGTAAAATAAACAAGATACAGCCTACATAAAGGGCGTTTTCCCATGGCCTCCCATGATGTATGACATTATTTCTCTATGGGGAACTAAGTGACAGACTGGATCAGTATTACACAACTAAATAATGACCTCGGAGTCCTGAGAAGCCTTCCTTCTACACCCAGGATATACGCTGATTTATATTATCCACAACGAATAAATAAAAACACAAATCCTTGGATCAGGTCCCATGATTTGTAAAACTAAAAGGTCAAAGGTCGAAATTTTTTATATTCTAAAATATAACAATCAGTGTTTCATACATCTTTTTACGAGTTATTGACTTCAAATTGATAGTTGAAACTATTTTATTTATTTCAATGATCCCTTTACATTTTTTAAACATTATACTAATTACATTTTTGGAAATTGTCACTGTACTGGCCCTAGGGCAAATGCACCCAATTAATGTTGATTTATTATTAATCCGCCTTCAGGTGTAGTATTTAGCACGTAAGGCTACAACGCACAAGGTCGTGGGTTTGATTCCCGACGGAGTCAATCTTAAATATTTATTAGAATTTGTGTTTTTCATTAAAAAATATTTCATGTGTGATACCTTACCTTGGACTGGCTCTGAAGCATAAGACTGATCATCTTGCTTTCATGTGACAAATGATTGAGGTTGATCAATAAAGTTATACCTACTAGTTATTACAGTTATTTTTAATACTTATTTTTTCCAAACAGTCAACAACGCCAGCTTAATTGTCACTGTGGTCAAAACAAAAACCTAATTAAAAAATGCAAATTTGCTCAACTAATATTCTACTACTACTGTACTACTTTTCCTTATCTTCTAGCATAACCAAAAAAAACTTTGACTTTCAATGAAATCTACTTACATTGTCTTCAATTCACGCGACATGCAACACCTTTAGGTGACTCAA
>JAGVSP010003994.1:0-21634 GCA_022494985.1 Micrasema minimum
TGAAATGTTCACCAAAAAATAACATTTTCTTTGTTCCACCTTTTATATGCTCTGACTTTAAATGTTTAATGTACTTTTGTTAATTCATACAGTAATAGGTATATAGATATACGTACCAATACTTACGATATTTTTTGCGAATATAAAATTTGAATAAGAATTTTTTGTAGAGTACGGAGAATAGAGTCTGATTACTGAGAAGCCTGAATTAAAACAAGCCAAGCCATAAAAGGAATCAGGAACGAGAATTCACGCAGGGAAGAATTGGTAGCCAGCTTGAATACGTTATATCAGCAGCCATTAGGCAAAAAGCTACTCTTAAAACATTGACAGACAACTCGTGTGAATGGGAGAGGGGGAGGGAGCGAAGGAGGCGGGGAGGAGGGAGAACCTCGCGATAGGATGCAAATAGCCATTAGAGTAATTGGGCATTAGACGAAATGAGAGGACAGACAGGAGAGAGCGGGCGAGCAAAAACAGAAAGAGATGCACACAAAGCGAAATAACAAAACAGAAACAACTGCAGCTAGAGAGGGACGGCTAAACGGGTAGCATGAAGAGTCGACAATGACTAGAAGTCTAACCCTTCCGAGTCCATCCGCTTTGGCCACTGAGCCCCGCTTTCGAAGTATCGGAACATGACCCTCTGATTAATTGGCAAAGAACAAGAACAATTACAGGAACCGGCGGAAGACGGAGAGAGTAGGAGGGGGTGGGGCAAGGGGTGGCTTAATTAGCGTACCGATTCCGAGGATTGTAGAAAGGAAACAATTAAAGAATTTTCATTTATTGTTCAAACATTCAACTGGAAATGTTTACAATTTTTTTTTATTGCTCCGATATACGTTTTGATACGAATATGCTTCATGAATCGCCATCGTAAACCACAAAAACTAGGTATACCCACTTTTCATACATACATACAATCCTGTAATACATTTTTTATACGGCATGCAACAAAAATAAAGAGTTTTTAATATTATATCAAAAACACATTTGAACAGGTATATACGAGTATATATTTAAATAATTTCCACGTCATGAATTTAATTTTCTAGATTTTTTGCCGCATAATAAAATAGTGTTCAAGTTTTAATCGAAATCCTCCAATACCAGTGGTCCTATTGTGTATTATAAGTGATAAATATTATAAATGGCTTAAAAGGGATAAATAACAAAAACTGTATTTCAATTGAACGGGTTGTGGCCCAGTGGGTAGCGTCGCGGTCTCTGAGTCCAGAGTCCAGAGATGGACTGACTTGGTGACAAAGGCGACGGGCGTGTCTCTCCAGGAGGCTTGCAGAAGTGCTAGAAATAAAGACGGGTGAAAGCGAATTCTGACGGCATGCTTCCCCCGTACTGCTGTAACCACGACTGCGTGACATCATCAATGCGTTATAAGCGCGAGATTATTTATTGATCATAAACATAATAAGACCATAGGACCTCTCGTCCGATATAGGACTAAGCAATATCATAAACGCGGGATTATTTAGAATTTAGATAGTGCTGTCCGATATGGGACTGTTCGCAAGTCATGAAAAAGAAAACAGAATTAGTTTTTTCTTTTCTTGCCAAGACATTGACAATGTTTTATTAAATTCAATATTGATAATGGAGTGGATTGAAAAAGTTTTAAGGAAATTAATGTCGTTTAAGTAATTCGTGAACATCCGCTTTCACCAACAATCATGAACGGAATCAAAGAAACAGCAATCACTCCCTTATGACAGCACATTCATATTCATTAATTTGTTTCCCGAAATACGGCTGCGCTGTGATTGCTTGTTATTTTTGACATTTAATTTATTTGATTGAGACGTTGCGTTGGTGTGTGCCCTTAGTTACAAAAAATAAAACTAGCGGGGGTATACTAATCATATTTTTTCTTATGCACGAATGGGAAATCAACCAAACTAGTAAATAATAAGTATTATTGGTTTTAATTACAAACTTCGAGGCGGTGAATGCAAACCTCTCAGGTACATACAAAAAAAATAAAAAAAAAATAAATAATAATAATAGAAAAAAAAAACATTGTCGTGATTTCAAATCCCACTTTACTACTTGTTTCCCATTTTGGCGTAGTTATTTACGATGTATGAAGCGTACGAGGAAAGAGTGGTGAGGCGTTCTATCCTGTCTACCTACCCCTTCGGGAAAATGGCGTGATGGTCAGTAAGTTATAAAAACTCGAACGTTTCGTATTTAAAAAATAAGATCGCATTTCAACGACATTCTACCCAGTTCTAGAATTTTAATTTCTTTTTAAAATTTAAATACGTAAAAACACCCATATAACAGAATATTTAATGAAGATCTAACTGGCATGAAATACTGAAATAATAACCTATAAAATATAAAAGTACCTACGTATTATTTAAATAATGCGTTAATTTATTTCACCATATTGTAATATTTTTTGTTAATAAATCATCATCACCATCATCTTTACTTCAGCCCGTTGCGTTGAGGTCCACTGCTGGACATATGCCTCCCTCTGCCGTCTCCACTCCTCCCGATCCTGGGCCGTTAATGAATAATAAATAAAATTAAATCAAGAGAGATAACAAATAAATTTGGCAATTCAATTCAATTGAATAAACCACCAAACGAAATTCAAAATCAAAAGACGGCGAAATCCCAAAACAAAACACTAAAATACTACTTTTTAAATATTTTTATTAATAATGATAATGGCTAATTTTTCTATATTGTTCCTTTTGTAATTATTGTTTCCTTTTGTGATTATTGTATTTTTAGATTTAGCATTGGTAACTCTGTAATCTGAAGTATTGTTATATTTAGTCTTTCTTTTTTTAATATCTGTCCCAGAATGAGTTTTGTAACTCAATTGGGAGTGCAAAGTATTTTGTACGAATTTAAATTAATAATAATAATAATAATAATAACATTTAATTTCATCAAGTAAATGAAAACAAATAACTTAGAAAAAAAAATCATGTAAACAATTTTTACAGTATGACTACTGTGAGCAAAAATAGAATTTTTAACAGAAAATCATGAATAAATTCATTTTAACAAGGCAACATTTAAGAATTTTATGACAAATTTATTAGTGTATTTAAAAAAACTAAAAAATTACCTACTTACATAATTAAATCTATTAGTTTCAAGTTACACATGCAGCTAAAACAAATTAGACGAGAAAAACTAAAAACGCGGCACTACGTAAAAGAGGAAAGACAGCTATTTAATTGAGTTGGGTGTGGACGAAATAACGTAGGACCACTTTGCTCCAGTCCATTTTACTAAATAAGTTATTTCCAAACAGCATAAGGGAGCATTAAATAATTAGTTACGCTAAGCCGCTAAGGGTAGTGGGTTGGACAGGGGTGAGGGGAGGGAATGGAAATGTAATGGCACATTTGATGTCTATTTATGAAGGAAACTATTAAAACGCTCCATTGTAAATAATTTGGCTGTTTAAATTATTGACAATCAAAAGTCAAAAACATATCTGTTAAGATTTACGAAATAAATCTTGAAAGTTGTGTTAAAAGCGCTCATTTTGTAATTATTTATTACAAATTCCTTAGATAAAACACTTTAATTTAACTCTCTTAAGATCAGAAAAAATATTAGTAGCATTACTTTTACAAGTGTTTTAATTAAAGTAATAAATTTTTTAATAAATCATTATTAGGTCATAGAAAACGTGAGATACTATATTTTTTTTGAATAAATTCTTTTCTAATATATATTTTTTAAAAAAACGTCTTTTGAGGAGGTAACATTAAAAATGTATATTTATTAAAAAATGTATTATTAAAAATATAATAAAAATATATAATAAATATCACTACGCAAAAACGGATAATTTTTAAATGCTTGTTGTTTGATTGTAAAAATGTTTTAATCCTTCGCAAGTTATTTCTACGACTTGAAAAAAAAATTCGTAAGCGTCAGGGCATTTACATGAAGTTCTATAAAATAAAGTGATTCTTTTAGTTTGTAGAATCAGGTAGGAAGTTTTCGTTTAGGCCCATTACTAAGAGAATAATGGTTTGCACACTGGGAACGAGTGCTCGATTAAAAAAGCTATGGTATTAATTGAAAAGAAAGTTATTTCCTTATCCCACAACAGAAGAACGGACGAGAAAGCAATCTTGAAATTAACGGCGTAAGTACTACGGATTACTTAACGGGATTGGAGAACGGGCTTAAGGACACAGATTCGAGTGTTTAACTGAACAGCTACTAATGCAAAAGCCTCCGAGTAGCAAAAGAAAAACCAACTACCCAGCGAAAAAATCCATTTTCACATCCCCGCCAAAACTTTTGACACCTTGAATCATACTGATTGTATTCTGCTCACTGGGAATAAACCTGATTCACGCGACGATTAAAATTTTAAATAATTATCGCCAAAGAAAATACGCAAATTCCGCGCAAGGATAAAACAGTTTGATTTAATTCTTAATATGTTGTTGTAAATAAACCAAGCCTTTTACTGTAAGACTTCTGGAATTTTACTCCAAAGAAGGGGATTTATTTTGTCTGTTTACGATTTACTAGATTGTGGACGGCTAAATAAGTTTAATTAAAATTAAAGCCCCGTCGATAATTAATGACCGGCAGAGGTCGCTAATGGCAGTCGTGCTGTCCAATTATAAATAATATCTCATTTTATATGGGGCCGATCCTCTCTGCTTCAATTTTAATGAATTTCTCAAAATCAATCTTCCTGATTAAACTTTATTCCAAATAATTCTTTAATCGATTTCGTGTAATTCGATTCGCTGGCTTAATAAACTTTTTATAGTCTACATGCATATAACATAGGAATATAAATATGTATAGGTGGAGGCTGTTAAAAAAAAAGTAGAGGTATTCGAATGGCTGAACCTCAAATACTACAGATACAAATGTAGGTATCTATAAGTGCATAGTAATAAATAAGTGGATGAAATATTTTAACACGAATAAATGTAATATCCGTAAGGGTCTTGTTAATACAAATGTGAATGTAATTTTCGTGTATTCATTAGTGATACGACATTGAATTTAATTGAATATAACTCTGGAGGCTTAAAAACTCAAGTAGGCTCCAAATCCTTACACATGCCGCGTCCAAATTAGATAGATATGGTGGAGAGGAGGGGGCGTCCCTAATTAACTGGTAAACTTTCATGAGCCTCCCCCCGTCCCCCGTCCCCTGCCCCCCAGCCACCCGCCCGACACCCGGGCTAATTAATGTGCCCCCGTAGGGCGTTTAACCCTCTCACGACCCCCTTGCACCGGGCGCCACCCCCGTCCCCGCCCGCCAGCGCCGGGACGGTATAGAATATACACTCGCGGGTATAAACACATTTTCCCGCTGCACAAAACTAATTCGAGACGCGATAAGGATCCAGATTTCGGGACATCTCAAATAAAAACGGGTCAGTTATCAAAACCTTACTGTATTTACCGCCATTAGTGCTCCGCGAGAAAGGAGTCGCTTCCAAAACTTAAGTTTCGTTTAATTGAAAATTTAAATAATACGATTAGTTGAAAAGCGCGATGCTTATCGCATCGAGCAACGTTAAAATTTGACGAGTGAAATAAATCCTCGTACAACAGTTAATCAATTTTTATTCCCAAAAGGGAAGTGAGTTTTCTCAGACTAACGACCCGTTTTCTAACAAATCAGGTAGGAATTATTAATCGGGCCAACAGCACGTCTCATTAAAGAATACACAGAAGGTAAGATTAGGATCTCGGCATACATTAGAGAAACAACCGAAAGGAAAATTGTGCACGATAAAAATTTGTTCATTATAAACAATGTGACGGGCAATCTGTCACCGCGGCCGGTGTGCGTGCGGCGGGCGGCGGACATGTTTGATAGAAATCGCCGAGAAATCGCCAGCTCCCGTGAGTAATGGGGGAAGCTAAATGGGGAAAATAAACCAACAAAACAAATTCATAGTTCACTGAAAAGGCCGTGTATAATGAACAGCCGCGCACGCACGAAAATTGCTAATTAATAACTCCAGTCCAAACACTTGTAATAAATGGCCGTATTTCCAGCGCCCGTGGTCGCAACTGGAGGGGTTGGCCCTTTAACGTCAATTTTACAATTCCCAACTTTAAAAAAATCGGTAGGAATCTCCTGTTCACGTACTTATTGTCAAATTTCTTAATGTTACGTCACTATTGAGATGTTAAAATAATAACTAGTTTTGTTTATTTTTTCTACTGGAGTATTAGTAACAATTAGGCGTCTTTCGACCGTACCTATAAATATAATATAAAGCTAGTTTGCATAGATAGACACCCTACTAACACGTCATGAAAAAAACTTACACAAGGTGAAAAACGGCGCTTTCTTCTTTAAGCTATCGTTTTCCATCCCTTCATTCTCAATACAACTTTTGACACATAATTTTTTTTTAAATAAATAAAATAACGAGCATTCAATTTAACACAAGCCATATGAATATTTTAAATCGGCATTAAGCAACTAGATTAAGTATCTAAGTAAAAAGAGGGTTGGCGGTCACGTGATCCGCGACCGTTCTTCCATGCAACTTTTTTCTTTCGTCCTTCCTCGTTTTTGGAATAGGAATGAAGAATGAACTTTTTTCACTTTTTAGAAATCTACTAGAAAATCTATAGCGAAGCGAAAAAAAATACCGATAGCCGATAGTTATTTTTATATGCTGTAAGTTAAATAAAAAAAAAGTAGTAAATGGTCGGGCTTATGCACCTGTTTTGATCATGTCATATTTTTTGCGGCTTTTCAGCGTTTACACTCGAAAACATTGACATGATTTCTGAAACTATTACTTTTGATGATTAGTACAAAATAAAAAGTTTATAGAAAAACAGCTCCGTTTTAAAAGCCTTCCCTAAGACGCTCTAGTAGGGGAGAAGTGGGGTGTCCTTACTTTACCGTGATGTGGGTAATCAGAGACCTGTATTTACATATCAGCCAATGGGGATGCCGAGTGCCGAGTAATGCCGAGAGCCTACTGCCAAATGCCGAACCGTGCGATCAAGGTGAAAGTTTTTTACATCGATTCCATTTTTACGAGTCGACACTGTGTAATAAATTTCAAGTTTTATGAAAAATTCTATACATGGAGTAACAAAACTCGTAATAAAACCTGAAAACTGGAGCTGAATCACAGATAACTATCGACGTATTAAAAACGTGCTAACCACGTGCTAACGCTAACCATTTAACCGATCACAATGAACATACGTTCATACCACGTTCTCTTGCCGAGCATGGCCATAGATGATAAAAATATCGCGGCAAACGTTCTTAACGTCAAATCAAGAAAGTCAACGCGCGTTTAGTTTTATTATGTCGATGCTTTTCTCAATATTTTTGCCGAACGCCGGCTAAATGCAATACGGCTATCGAGAAAGATTAAACAATGTGCGAAGAAGATATATCTCGGGAAATGGCTCGCGATTCGATGCCAAACAATAATCCCGATCGATATTTTAACGCGTGTTCCATTGTGATCGCGAAAACGTTAAACATCCATGGTATGCACTTCGTTATCACGTCGCTTATTACCGCGTCGATAGTGATCTGTGATCGAGCTCCAGGTGAATCTACAAATTATTCTAAATCCAATGTGTAATATGACTTTTTAATCGGAGCTCAAAATTTTTTTTTTTCTTTCTCATAAAAGCTTTAATAAGTATGGCCAATTAAGCAAAATTGCACAAATTCTTATTTAAATGAGGTTTTTAAAATTTGTTTTCTTCATGGATAGTATTAATTTGACAAAATAAATGATATTTGATAACTATTAGCAAAACTTTAAAAATTGGTTGCGCATATCATATTCTTTCAATTTCACCTTTAAAACACTACTAAGACTATTATAAGAAGTCTAAAAAGAGATTTTGGTTTAAGGAGCACCATACTAAGGGAGAAAAGATTTTCTTATCGCGAACGCAGCTGGGCGGTAATAAACCCAATTGTGGGACTTAGGGGTCGGAACAAGTTCAAGAGGTTAGGGGTTTAGCGGGAAGGTTTTGGTTATTTATTTAACGAAACATATTACGGAAAATAATAGGGTAGCATAATCTAATTTCTGGTAGTAGGTATTACACTTTTTATTGCGTTTAAATATTGTCCGCCTCGTGTAGTGGTATCGCGTTGGGCTGCCACGTATGATGTCGTGGGTTCTATTCCAGACGAGGGTCAGTATGTAATATTTATTTCAGTTTGATTTTTTACATAATGTCGACTGCAATCCATCACCGCGTATGCAACATCACCGACTAAGTTATCTAGTAATGCCATTTTGCTGTAAATATATTATTACACTGTTGGAATTAAATTAGGATTTTAGCGATGTAAGGAAATATTCCCACAACGAAAACGGTATCTCCGCGCATGGCAAATGACCCTTCTTTGCGCAAAATCATGACAGTCTTTAGTGAAATTACGCATTTATTTTCATTGAAAAGATTACTAAATGTATGTAGGAACTAGGAACGTATTATAATTACATATATTAAAAGTTGTAATATAACATTAAAAATTATTGCGTTATTGTGAAAGTTATTTTGTATTATTATTAACTTACGCATTGATTTATTTCTTACCGTTTTATCTCCCATGCGGAGAAATGTGAAATACGCAGGAATATTCAAAACCTTTGCCACATTTCATAGAATATCACCGCCTAAGTAATTTATTTTAGGTGCCAGTAAAAATTTAAAAAAAAATCATTATATTTTATTTTTAAGTAAGATAAAAATATATAAAAAAATTGAATGCCGTGATTTTTCTCATTACATTTAAAAAAAAAAAAGGTTTTTTCTCTCTCCTGAAAAGTAGTCATATTTGAGTTACGCGGTGATGAATTGCCGTCGACGTTAAATATATTTTATATGTGACGCCTTGAACTCGCCGTGAATCATAAGACTGATCATCTTGTTTTCATGTAGTTAAAACGATCAAAATACTTTGGGCGCGGATAAGGGAAAGTAAGTTCGAATGCAGCCCTGATACTGAAATACTCAAGAAGTACATCGCAAAAATGCAATGTTTCTATTACTGTAAAAAAAATCAAAGCAGTAATTTTTTATACATATAAATGCAATCATTTTGAGTTGATAAGTGCTGTTGCCTTATTATACAGTACGCAGTACTACACCCTCACGGTTAACCCTTGCGGGGCGAGATAAGGGCTGCGCTAATGAAGGAGGAGGGCAATGACTTCATCTGCTCCCCTCCTCTAAAGGTTAAATTAAACGTGTACGCTGTGTGTACTGGTGTACTCTATAAAATATAACCTAGTTGTCGCGGACGAGTGCATCAAGATTTAAGAGATTTTAATAGGTAACAATATAATGTACATATATATATAATATAAACATTTACCTGTAAAATGCTTTCCTCGGCACGGGGTTCCCCATTGAGGAATGCATTAAAAATAACAATTTACCACAAAAAATGTAATGTACTCAAATAAATAAATAAGAGCCACTCGTTTGAGGTAGGTACCTATATTGGAATATGGAACAAGTTTTAATGATTATTTTTTGAGTTTGTCCAAATACTTGTCGACAAAAACTGGATTTCACCCATTACGGGCTAATAATTACAATTTGACATCATCATAATTAATCCATATCTGCTCCATATATGTGGATCATTTAGATTCTTCAAACTGCCTCTAGAGACTCTAGACTGAGCAATAGGACTTCGGAGTCAGGTCCACGTCTCATAGTTCTGACATACTCGTAATAAAAATAAATCATTATAAAATGTTTAAATGGTACAAAGCAAAAAAAAAAGTATTGGCTACAAGTTGTGATACCATGGACTGGCGCTTAAGCGTAAGACCAATCATCTTAGTCCAGGTAATCTGTACTAGTAGTAGTTACCAGTAATGGTAGTTTTAATTTACATAGTTTCCAAATTTTCAGAAATTCACAAAAATTACTAAAAATCCATAATCGCAATTATTGTGCATTCAGGTAGATTAGAAAGGTTTAAGATGAAGATTGATTAATAAAATTTTATTTATTGCATTACGCACCCCAAAGAACATAGCAAAATGTATTACCTATTTGGTACATTGGAAACGTTTTAGTGAGCATACGTATTCTGAGGAATATCATGACCTCAGTTTATTCATGAATGAGAGGGTGAACTGATTGGAGTAGTAAAGGAATTTCATTGATACACCTAAAGCTATTCTATGGCAAATACGATTCCCATCCAATACAAAATAAATCGATCGGAACGAAATAGCTTCTTCAGAACTCAACTCATGTTCGCCTAGGATATTACTCTGACAACTTTATGCTGAAATTAACGAAACTAAAATAATTATTTACACGATAATCTTGAGATGATATTTTGTGATGTTTAAATACTAATTAAAACAAAAAGTATTTAAGAATATAACGCGTTCGTAATGAAAATTAGGCTTGGAAAGGAACCGAATTCCGACTTTGAAATAAATTGGTCGCCCCATCTTGAGGGGTGGCAACTGGCAACCCGATACTAATTTGACGGCACTTGAACCGTCTTCAATCCGAAGAAGTAATTAAGTTTTACGTAAAGGCTATCGGATCGATATCACAATAAGGTCTGCAGGTAAAAAAAACAACAATAAGCAAAAAGCGATCGAGAACTTTACCAGTATCGAACGTTCCCCCATTCATAAGGGAAAAAAGTGATTTGTAAAGTGCGTGAAATGCTTCGAGTTTTTTTCAAGTTTCCCACAGAAGAGCGCTGCCACGGCAAACAATTTAATAATGGAGATGCCGACCGCTTGTAAATTGGATTTTTTACCTTAAGACGAGTTATTTTAAACAAGTGAATCCGATGGCTTTCGCGATCTTGTATAAAAGCTACTGCGATCAAATTATAAAATCGATCGAAGGTTGGAGCAATCCGATATAAGCCCTATTATTACACATAACGCAAAAAGGTAGGTACTGACGTAAAATCTGCCGAGAACCGTTGAGAAGCTGAATTCTAATATAAAGAAGCGTATAAATCCATAAGACAAATAACGGGAGCATTAATATCAGAAATAATACAAGAATAATATGATTGTATTTGTAAGCAGCTGTTCAGGATACAATATTCCCGCAGGTGCACCCCCTGGGGAGGAAGGGCGGGGTAGGGGCGGTACTAGGTACAACCATTGTGCATTTAAAGCTTCTAGGAGGTAAGGAAACACGGTGGGGGGAAAGGGGAGAGGGGAGAGGACTTTCCTTGGCCAAACTTTTATTTTTGCTAAAATGCTTTCTTGTGTACTTGTCGATGCCGCGAGAGCCCCCCTCCCTCGGATATACACTATACAGCCATACCCCTTCAACACGAAGTGCCACTTTGTTAAGTAACTGTGTTTGCACTTCACGTAATGAACCTGATGACCCGTAACGGAATCCAGCCGACGCGGATAGGTTAAGTATTAGACGCGAAAGGTACTAGAAACTGCACTGCGACTGTTGATCGTGACCGATGAATCAAAACAACGGACCGTAATGATTGTTCAACAAACCGTTAAATGGTCGCAATAATTAAAATTATATTGTTCTTTTACAGTGTAAGTTTATTGAAATTGAAACTTTATGAACCGCGGAAAATGTGATAGGCATGGCATTCTGGTATTTACTGTAATGTATAGAAGTAGAGAATGGATAATCACCTTTCATCATTCAGCAAGAAAGAGTAGGTATGTAAATCAAATAAAAATCTATCTACTTCATATCTGAACGTTTTCACTATCAGGCAATAAGATAATTGCTTAATCTGAATCAACACATCGTTCTCTATTCGCCAATTTGCAGTATCTTGGTTACACCTGATCCGGAACCCGGAGTGACGTCCCACTCTCGTGAAGTATTGAGGAAACGGATAAGTTTGGAGTAGGTAGAGATGTGGTGGAGTACCTGTAGAAGTGAGGAGCCTGGGGAAGGGGAGACGACAAAATGCTTTTAAATTTAGTTTAAAAGCTAAATGCCAGTTGAGTACTTTGTAACAGTTCTATAGATTGTGCGCCGCGGTGAGGTAGGCGGGAGTAGGTATTTCATTACAAGATATATAAAGGTAAAAACCATTGAAATACTAGTATCCTTTTTTGATGGTATAAACATAAATATATACACGCTGATTGTTGTTTTACTGAATGTATGAAAGCAAGAAAATTAGTAAAAAAAACTTTGGCTGTCTGTAAAGTCGGTTTACGTACGATAATTTTACGTGATAACGTCATAAGAAAACATTGATGAAAAAAAACATACTTCTATGAATTTAATTGAATTATTATTACTGAATTATCATTATTTTGTATAATACAAAGCAGGAGTTAATTGAAAATTTCAATTTATTCCATAAATTAACATTTTTTTTTGTTTTTTCTTCTTGTGTGCTGCTGCTGTGTCTTCCTTCTACTCGGACGCATCGGCCGATGGAGTGGAAGAGAGATAGATGCGTCACAAACCGAACGCTTAGGCCGATCGTGCCTCTCTATCGCTTGTTCCGCGCTCTCGCTTGCACACTCGGCTCAGGCGGAACGTGACGATGAGTCATGCTTTTTTGTGTGTGCAGCCGGCGTTCATCGATTTATTAGACGTTATCACGTCAAAAATCATTTAATTGTTACAGTTACAAAGATTTTTGATTAAACAATAGGAAACTTGGATCATAATTTAATAAATATTGATGTTTGGACGTTCTTATTTATTGTAGATTTTAATTATTGATCTCTTATGTGTAAAACGCATTCCAATCGACCAAGAAAGCAGTGCAAAGCGATGTGTCTAGATGAAGTGACAATTTCATTACCCGCTGCAGTGTGACGCGACTGACTGGCTGACTGGCTGACTCAATGTGCGCTAATCGAGAGTAGAATAATGATCGCTGACATGGATGCCCCGTGTGCTGTATAAAGTACTCATCACTCGTACTCAGTGCAGTCCGGTCGGTGAAGATCACACGGTACGGAGCGGGGCGGACTGCGGGCGCGGGCGCGGGCGGGTGACGCGTCTCTCGGGACAAACACTTAAAATGCCAGCCAACAGACTCTTTGCATAACAGACACCGACAGACAAATAAACGCAAACATTTTCTCTTATTTTCACACGGATTTGCATAATAAAATGAAAATAAGGATGCATTTTTAGCGCGTGAGAATTGTACTTTCCCGCTTCAATATTTCTGGCGAATTTTTAAGGTGCACGCTGGAATTTTTACATATATAAATAGTTCCAGTGAAAATGCAAGGGTGAAGATTAAGATGTAAAATTCCTTGAAAACGACGTAATTTTCGTGCTAAATGAAGGTGCACGCACATTGAAATGGAAATATCCATTGTTTTTGCCAAATTGAGGGTAGAAAAATGGTTTATAAAAGCATTTGTATTAATCGGTGAGTGAGATTTTTTTCAGGGACATCAGAAACCTGATTTAAAAAAATCGAACATAGACATATTCATATGGTATAATCACATATTATAAAAAATATAGGTAAAATGATTCGTTTTCTTAGAAGCACAATATTCATAAGTTTACTACTAAAAATTAAATTAAAGTATTTTAAAAACATTAAAAACAGATGAGAAATTTCGTTAACTTTAACCCCTTTACATAAAGCCCTAAACTTAACACTTAGCACTAAAATTAGCACTAAAAAGAAATATATCATATATCATTAACGTGGCCTAAGCGTAACGAAGGAGATAATTGAAACGTATTACACTGATTGATTCGTCTAAAGAGCCTTGTAAATCCTCTGATTTGAGGGTCTCATCCACTCCGCCCGCCCGCGCCCCCACGCGGCGGGGGAGGTTGACTTTCGCCTTTCGCCTTTCGCCGCTGATGTCGTCCAGCCGCGGTTCACCTCGGGCCGGACAACGGACCAATTATTCGCTCCATCACCCGCATACGCCGCGCTACCGGGACGCGAAACGTCCGCCGAATGTTGACAGAGTGAACCCGCCCTTACTCTGTATATGAACGGTTTCAACGCGGTTTTGACGCTCTTTAACTCATATTTTTAAACCCCTTACCTGACGGCTAAAAACTAAAAACCCATCTACATTGCAAACAAATTCTATATAAGTATGCGAAAAAACAATGCACATTATTATTTCCTCGGCACGGGGTCCCCCAGTGAGGAATGCATTAAAAACAAAAATATGTCATAAAAACTGCAATATACTAAATAAATCAAATAAATAAATAAAATTAATAATGCTATCAAAAACATGAAATATCGTCATTACTACTTCGTTATCATAAAAATGTAAACGGATTTATTATTTTAAAATTTACAAATTGCGATTTTGTTTCTTCATTATACATTCATAGATTATAAATTGACCGACAAAATCTTAATTGATTAAATAATGTAGCATATACAAGTTTATTGTGGGCTGAGAAGATTTAAGTATTTAGATTGTTTCCTGTTTAATTTGCATGTTAGCAACCTAATTAGCAATTAGAGAACTTAAATACAACTAATTGCAAGCATGTCCTTGTATTTTAGTAACAATAGACTTAATAAACAACCCATGTAATAAAATAAATGCTTGTGTCTAAAACAGAGGCATCTGTATAGCGAAATATTACGTAAAAACTTATAATGAACTATTCGTAGAAGAAGTAATAAGAAAAACACATTTTTAATAATTCCACATCATAAGTTTAAAAATGCGCAGGACATAATATTATACATATATTACTTTATATTCAGGTCTCGGTTTAACAAATATTGCTTACAATTGACAAATTACTGCGAGTTAAGTTGAATCATCAAATTATTCTCTTATTATTTTCGACATTAAACAAGTTATTATGGTCGTTAACTTTATTTTAACATGACAGATCGTTTACGCTAGAATTGATTAGCCAGGAAATAATTATGGTAATACTAGTAAATAACAGTAAAGTGCATTAATAAATTGCATTTTAGTGTTGCAGCATGCTAGATTACATAATATAAAAATTATTACATAATATAAATTATAATTCAACATATTGTGCACTTTATTCACTAACATGTGTTTAAGAATGCCCCACGTAGTACCGTGTACACGTGTACAGTGTACATCCTCGAATGATAATCATTAGATTGTTATTAATATGTTTGCAGTCAATTGTCAATTAAAATTTTAAATAGTTAGTTATGGACGCCTGATTTACAGTCAAAGATCCTTAATTCATCTTGCGCCGCCTCAGGCAGAGTCTGGTCATGGTCAATTTTGCCTGAAACTTATATAATATACCACGCAATCAGTATTGAACGCTGCAGCTTCTCTAAGTGCAATCACATCACTCCACTGCTAAAAAAATTGCACTAGCTGCGCTTTCCACAAAGGGTAGAATACAAACTCTGTTGGCTAATGTACAAAGCCATGCATGATGCCGCTCCAGAGTTTTTAAAAGAGCTTTGCATTCCAGATAAACTAGCCGAAAGACGTCTCACACTTCGGTCAGGTACACCTACAGCTATAGGCAAGGTTTTAATACCGATCCATAAAATTTGCGGAGCGCGCTTTTGCAGTTGTGGGCCTTATGGCTTGGACTGCTCTACCACCAGAAGTGCGCAACTGTGAAAGTGAAGTGATGTTTCGAAAGATACTTAAGACCAATTCGTTCTCTATATCTATTGATTAATGTATTTTCTACTTACAGAGTGAGTTTCATTCGCTTAAAATTTCGGAGGTGTATTTATACGAAAGCGGCGCTGTATCAATTATCCATAATAATAATAATAGCGATGATACAGAAGATTTTGTAGATTGTCCGTGCACATAATTCGAGTCACCCACGCAAGGGTTGCACCGCGGTATAAATCTTCACTAAACGGCCGCCAGATCCGGAAGATATGAGCTGTTACACATCTCCCTCGTCTTGTTCCCTGGTACACGGGTACTAGATGCGGGAAGATCGGGTATTTAACTGGGATAACTTAAAGGACCGTGAACGCGACTAATTGGTATGGGCAAGATATGGGCGTTGTGACGTCATTATTAATTCTGAGCAAAAGTAATGTTACTTAATTTTAAGTACTTTAACTAAAAAATTTACTGTAAAAAATACATAGCTGATTTATGTATTATTGATATTAAATACTACGAATAAGTTATAAAACAGTGCAGGGTAAGTAATCGGGTCAAATACGAAACGTTTTAGAGATTTTACGAGGGATCGCAGATCATTTTATTCATAAATAAGGACTGTAATGAGATTTTTTTTACAAAAATGGTGTGCATTAAACTAACCCATTTCTGTTGTATACTACAAATCAAGTAAAACTCTTTTCGATCTGGCTCCAAATACCAGGCCAATAGTACCGACTTCCGACGCCGTATTTGATGGCACATTTTTTTTGACAAAAACTAGGTATATTTGTCCATTATGATGCCGTGACGGAATATCACACGAAGCCAGCGACGACTGAATTAAAGAACACTTTTTTGACTAAATATTTTTGTCGGCGTAATTATTTTCTCATCTGAGCGAACACAGGGCCGGCGGGGGCGGGGGTGGGGACGATGTAGGCTGGGACATATAAAATAACTTTAAAAAACACACAGGTATGCTGACAAAAAATAACGACTTCCATGGGAGAGTATGCAGTAATCACAGATCATCAAGACGACCGGAATGTGATTATTTTTCGAATCGGAGTTTTGGTATAAGATATTTTTATCTCAGTTTTCGGGGAGTAAAAAATACGACAAAACGTGAGAAAAGCTTGGTTTAAAATGAGGGAAATACATTTTCAATATTAGCGGAAAGTCTCTCGAATGAAAATAATAAAAACGGAATAGAATTTATGCACAAAAAATAAAAGGCATAATTGGAGAGAGAGACTCCTTTACAACATAGTGTACGTAGCCATAAGATTACGTGGCTCTTACGTCCTTTGTATGTTTAGATTCTCTAACATTCTCTCTTAGCGACCTCCGTAGCGTAATGGCTATGACGCTGGACTCACGATACGGAGATTCAGGGTTCGATTCCCGGTGAGAGAACAAAAATAAAAAGTTATTTTTCTCAAGCCTGGGTGTTTGTGATGTTGTTCCCCTCTGTAATGGGGCCTCCTGGCCTGTTGAGGTGTTTATAATTTAAAAAAAACACGTTTTGCATTAGGCCCGACATGCTAAACCCCCAGGTACCCACTTATTGTAATTCAATGGATTGTAAGTTATCTGAAGTCGTAAATAAATCGTTTATAATTTTCTTTAATTTGTGAAGTGTTGTGCATGCCATATGCTCGTAAATCAATACGATTTGAACAAACACGGCACTAAACGAGACGAAAATTTTTTTAAATAACGTATACACATACAGAATAACTATTATATTAATTGGCTAATTCATATAACGCCTTCTTTGAGAATATCGCCCAAAGTCATGAGTCTATTAAGAGAAATGAAGAGTTTTAGTGAGGAGTTTTAGTGAAGCCACTTATACTACACACGGAGTACTAAAATGGAAACTGCAATGTGCTCCGAAACGTCGGCAACACAAAGCCTATAAACACGGCATATTAAACGAGAAGAACTTAATCTATATCTAATAAGTTGTGTTTCTATTTATTTCGAAATGCAATGCATCTAGTCCGCCTGGTAGCATAGTGATAGTGCATTTGGCTACTGTGCATGAGATCGCGGGTTCGATTCCCGTAGGGGTCAAGATAAAACATTTATTTACATGTGATTATTATATTAATGTTTCATATGTGATACCTTGGACTGGCGCTGAAGCGTAAGACTGATGATCTTGTCTTCATATAACAAATGATAAAGATTTATTGCACTTGGTGTACCAATGCAATGCCCTCTGCACCATTGGGTGCGGGTAAGGGAAGGTAGTGGTATTAAGTAGAAATGCAACACTAGTGATGTAACAAATTAACATATTATATTTATTGGTAAGCGTATAATAAGCAATGTCGTGGTAGAAAATGTTGGTAACAATTCAGAAAAAATTGATTAGGTACTGTACTGCTTGCTTTCCCTTATCCGCACCCAATGGTGCATAGGGCACTGCATTGGTACACCAAGTGCAGTGTATCTTGATAATTTTATTACACGAAGGCAAGATGATCAGTCTTACGCTTCAGTACCAGTCCAAGGTAGCACACATGAAATATTATTATGACAATCTCATGTAAATAAATATTAGGTACTGTAAGTCACTATGTATTTTTTCCAACTCCACACTTCGCTTGCATACACATTAGGGTTGGTACCAGTATGTATGTAATTATAACTCTAGAAAATTGAATAAAATTAATAGTTCATATGGATACGACGTGATCTATGTTATAGCAACTGTGAAAAGAAAAAATGTTTATATTATTCAACACAAAAAAACGATATAAAAATAAAATAAAAAAATAAAAAAAATATTCATATGTGATACCTTGGGCTGGCGCTGAAGCGTAAGACTGATGATCTTGTCTTCATGTAACAAATGATCAAGATTCATTGCACTTGGTGTACCAATGCACTATGCACCATTGGGTGTGGATAAGGGAGTGAGTAATAGTAGTAGTGTTCGGCGCTCCAGCACGTGCCCTAGGGTTAGTGAAGTGACAACATCCAATACCGTAATTTGTTAGGTATGTTACTAATATGTATGTTAGGATAATTGAAATAATAATTATTTAGTACAAGTATTGATAAGATAGTAACCTTATTAAATATCAATAAAAGCAATTTAAAAATGAGCAAAATAATGAAGGTCCTTGTTTAGTACCTAGTTGAATAAATAAAACAACATGAAAATAATTAAACTAATTAAAAAAGCTTCAATGTGAGAACGTTTTCCGAGGCAATTACGCCAATTAATGATTTTTTTCTGATCTGTAAGGTTTTTTTATCTGTAATCTTTCGGGATTCCAAAATTCAATATTTGTGCTTTTTCCGAGGCAATTACGCCAATGTAAACTTTATTTAGTTGTAAGGTCGTCGGAACGTCGAACAGTCGACTGGTAATTGGATATCTACACTTTGTATAAATATAGCCGAGTAATTATTGTAGCTTTTCCGGGTGGCTTTCAATGTAAACTTGTATTTAGTTTCACTTGAACAGCGATGTTTTAAAAACTAGTCAATTACCCAGGTTATTAACACTAATTACTTTAGTATCTACACAAAACAATATTAGTGTACTCTTTTTGATCGAAATAACATATTTACACATTTTTTAGCTGTATTATACAAAAACTATAGTAAAAAATATGTTTAACGAAGTAGGTACTTTAGTTTAAGTCAGAAGGGAAAAATGACCGAGCAAAACACTGGATTTTTTATGTTAATGATTTAAGTTTTAACGGACGGATACAAGATTATTCTATCATATTATAGGTATTTGTGCGGTACAAATTGGTGTAAATTTTTTTTTTTAGTTTTTAAACTATCTGCTGTCAGTGCAAGGAAAGTCTTGTGGGTACGAGTAAAACATTCCTAAGGTTGATTAAAACATATTAGTTAAGTAAATATACGGCAGTTTTATCGTAAATGCAACTCCGAAAAATCGTAAACACGGAGCAATAAAAGCTTTTAGCACCATTTCACATTACCAAGGATTTATTGCATCACGGATGGTAATGAAAGCAATGTGCATAAACCCTTAATAGCGTCCTTTGGGCCAGTATAGGAAACTGGAGGCTGCTCTTAAACGAACTGGTCCAGCGAAATAAAACTAAATGTAAATGTAACTCTCATTTGGCTTGAAAAACAAACGTCTTAAATTGAAATACTTGGAAAACATAACACAATCAAAATGAGCGAATAGCTACTATTGAAATCTCGCTGTTGACACTAAAATATTTTATTTAAGGTATTTTATGGGATGTTTTGACTGACTAACTAAAAATTTCGCCATTTCCCCGTAGAACGCCACACCACTCTGTCTTGGCACACTTCCCTTGCTTCCTCCACATTCATACATCTTCTCATACACGCCCGTCGACGGTTTCGATTTATCACATGACCACTATCAAGTATTTGTTGTACTTGATCATGCTATGTCTTTCTCGGCCTTCTCCGACTTCTACGTCCAGACACACTCGCATCGTTAATCCTTTTAGCTGTTCTTTCATAATTCATTCGCTTCACATGACCGAACCATCGTAAAAGATCTTTCTTAATTTTGTCGATAATGCTTATCTCAAACTTGCATTCTGCTCTAATTTAGGGCACCTATCATACATGTTTTTTTCCACATATTCAACTGAGAGATCGCATCTCAACAGCATTCAATCAACTTTCGTATTTTTTTTCCAACTCCACTCTTCGCAACCATACACACATTAGGGTTGGTACCAGGACTCCATTATGAACTGCTAATTTAGCCGTTCATAATCGAGCCCGTTCAAAGTGGAAAGATGTTTTGTTAGATTATTCATGCGCAATTAACGATATTCGAATTTTTCATTTTTTTTCCAAATCTTATGTTATTATCTTGACACGCACCACGTAACATTGGCATTAAAGTATTGTTAAGTATATTTTTATGAAATGGTAACACTTTAAACAATATATTAAATAGTTAAAGTCCACGCATCTAAATACATAAATGGATTTAGATTAACCGGAATCTGCTTATCAGACTGCGATGATCTTGGATGATTCTGGGGACATTCCACACGAGAAGAGATATTCAGTAATTGCTGGAAAGACAAGGAAAGACAAGAGTAATGATGCTGTTGATGATGTCCACCTGATTCCTGATTAATGAAACATATTAATGATTCCAGTTATGTGTCATTAATATTGGCAATGTATGAAAACATATTGAGCAAAATAAAAAAAAGGTTTTTAATTATTTATTTGTGAAAGTTACATAAATTTTATGGTCATAGGTTTTTACTTATGTACAAGACTTTGTAGGCATCCATTTTTATTTCGTCTTTCTTTAAAATTTCTGATTCAAAATCTAGTTTTTCGAACTTTTTGAAGACCTCTTTTATTAACTAACTAACCATCACACGCCACGTAAGTAGAGAGGATAGAACGCCATACCACTCTGTCCTGACATACTTCCTTTGCTTCCACTACATTCATACATCTTCTCATGCACATACGCCGATTATTCCGACTTTTCACATGTCCACTTTCAAGTACTTGTCGTACTTCATCATGCCATGTCTTTCTCGGCTTCTACATCCAGGCACACTTGCATTTAAACTTCTTTTAGCCGTGCTTTCATCACTCATTCGCTCCACATGACCAAACCATCGTAAAAGCCCTTTCTTAATTTTTTTGATTATGCTAATCTCAGCCTTGCACTCCGCTCTAATTTCGACATTTGTAATTTCGACATCATACATAGTCTTACACACATTCGCCTGAGAGATCGCATTTCAACAGCATTATTATTTTTATTTATTATTTTAATATATTGGTACACTTCCACTAAATCGTAACACGGTGAAAGCGAAAACTGGTCAAATAAATAAAAGTGGAAGTGTACCAAAGTATTTTTATTTAATTTTTATTAGTTATAATAAGATAATTAAATCATGAAATTCCACCAAGTAATGTGAATAAAAAATATAAATCAGACCTCGATTATATATAAAATATGTGGGCCGGTTGCTTATTACTTATTATTATTTTTAAAATGTTTAGGGCGTGTCGTGTCGATCTTAAAATATAAAATAAAAATGGCA
>JAGVSP010003995.1:0-18248 GCA_022494985.1 Micrasema minimum
TGTTTAACATAATATTTTTTCTTTTTTTCCTTTTTATTAATTTATTATATTTTATTTTATTCTGATCTTGTTTTTCTTCTTTTTTGTTTTATGTATGTTACTGTATCAAAGATGATGCTAAATAAAAGGATTATTATTATTATTATAATGTTTTGTAGTTTTCAAAAAAAGCAGAAGTACTTTAAAAAAAAAATTCTTACGAGAAACAGAAATACATTCATTTTAGACAGAAGTTAGGTCAGTAATGAGAGTTTATTGAATCTACTTTAAAGTAGAAAATCTATTGTGATTTATGTTTATTACTTATTATTTTCTCAAGTTTTTTTTTTATTGCAAAAAGATATGATAAACTCTTAATTTTATGATACTAAGCCAACATTTTAGATATTTAACCACAATAGATTGTGCAAAACAAAAAGTAATTTCTGTATTTTTTTTTAAAAACAGCCTTTATAATCACAAATCAAGGTTTTTAAAATAGTACTAACATTGTTGATGGTCAAAAATAAAAAAAATATACAAATACAGTCTGTTTTTCTCAAGGAATCACTATTTGTGAAGCTAATTATCCTTGAAGATGGCTAAATGTAATAACCGAACAAAACTAATAGATTAAATGTATGCGACATAGTTGCGGAAACGTTAGCCAATAGAATAACTTTGAAAACTGTTTGAAAATAGAGCATCCTTAAGTGTGACGTGGATTTTATTGGATTCAATAATCATATCGCCCCCGATATAGATTTATTCGCCCCCCACTTCCGAAAGTACACCACTGATTTCAATTTGTCAGCGTTTATTTTTGAAATGTGGTGATTTGAAAGAATCGCATCCCATCCTACGTCTTAAGTCAGTTGTATCAAACCTTTTTTTTCTAGGCCGCAATGCATTTATTTTTTGAAGAAAATAAAAGTGCCTTCGCCACAGGAAGATTTTCAGTTGAACGCACAGAATGTTAGTAATTTTAATATTCAAAACATATCCCAAATTTAAAAAAATGTGCTCTAAATTTTTTTTGGGACAAAACCTTAGAGTAATGACGCGCAGGCTATAGAGAGCCCCTTTCTCCGTTTCCCATAGAGCGAAAGCGTTGCAAATTTTTGGTTAGCGACAACTTCACTCTGCTGGCGGGTAATCGAAACCGGTAATTGATTTCGACAAATAATTATTTTGATTTACATTGATTTTGGCATATATTGTCCTAACATGGGTATTATTTGTATAAAAACTTTCCTTTTATCAACATATTTACATATTTTACCAGTTTTTCTTAATTTAGGTGATCAATTTGTAAATTAAAGTATGTTTACTGTTGATAGTGACAGTTGATTACTGTCGATATGCCAAGGCCGCATTAGGCATTTGTAAAAACATTGGCATTTGTTTTGCTGCAAACTATAGCCAACTTCGTGTTTGAACAATCATAGAATGGTTTTTGACCGTTAGGGCCCCTCTATAGCCTGCGCGTCATTACTCTAAGGACAAAACCGAGTATTGCACTGAGAAAATAAATATCGAAAGGCCAACCCAACCTAACTAGAGGAAGGGTTATAGGGCCATCAACATAACATGATGTCGGACCAGAGACATGTTAAGTTTACACTAGACAAAAATTTCAAAGAGAACTGTCATAATATTAGGTTCTATTTGTATTTTGCAGTGAAACAAAGACAAGTATATCTATCTTCCACTATCTATTTGAGTAAATTGAGGTTAAAACGTAGATACGTGTGTATTTAAAAAAGGGCGTAGAAGGCATCTTTACAAATGAATTATTTTAATTAATAACCAGGAAGATGCACGGGAACTGGAGGCCGACCGCTTGGCTTGAAGGCAGTTAATGGAATCCATATTTGATATTATTGATATCTCAACAGAGACAGAGAAGCTCTGGAAACGAATGTGGGTTATCTAGGCGTTTACAACAGGGCTTATGACCTGTCATTGGCTGGGTTAAGTGGCCATTTGACGTAATTACAACATTCCCCATTCCGCCTGTCATCTGACAACCATGTATGACAAATTTTTGAAACTTGTATATATCTAAGATGTACAGAACTATCCACTTGCGAGTTGTATTTTCGACAGATTTTGAATATTTATTAATATTCTTTCTCTATAGTGACATCTATTGAGAATATTGTTAAAGCATTTGTTAAAAAGCATTATTGTTAAAAAAAAAAGTAAAAATAAATTGAAGAGACATCTTCAGACGTCTGCTAGTAAGTAATCAAATTCGGATTCGAACCTTACTTACACCAATAAAGTAGATCGCCCAAAAAAATGCTTGAACAATATTCTCAATAGATGTCACTATAGAGAAAGAATATTAATAATATTCAAAATCTGTCGAAAATACAACTTGCAAGTGGATAGTTCTGTTAGATATATACAAGTTTCAAAAAATTGTCATACATGGTTGTCAGATGACAGGCGGAATGGGGAATGTTGTAATTACGTCAAATGGCCACACTAACCCAGCCAATGACAGGTCATAAGCCCTGTAAACGCCTAGATAACCCACATTCGTTTCCAGAGCTTCTCTGTCTCTGTTGAGATATCAATCATATCTGATATCAGCCCAGCATGGGTATAATCTAGTAATTTGTCTACAAGTATTTGTATTCATTCAAAATGTTGTTCGAATCCATATTTATTTTTTCTACATAGGGAGCGGATATAGAATAATGATGATGAATAATGTTTAAAACCTAACATAAATTACTATTTCATGGGGTGTGTTCACGCTAAAATGGAGAATGATTTTGTTGATTGAGTAGTATTAATACAAACTCGACCCCACAAGTAAAAAACAAGGACGGTTAAAAGCTCTTGTCTGGTGTGATTCGCGGGTCACAGGTGGACTATCACTGTCTTAGGGGTGGAATTTATGGTTTAATATATCTGTAAGGCGAGTGGACCGCAAGGGAGGCTGTAAATATATGTTTCTGCTTGTTCTAGAGGGTAGTTTTTGCTACCCCTGCATACCACGGTTTTTCTATTCACCACTAAATAATACAAAATGAAAATTTCTTACGGGAGATCTAAAAATAAAATTTTGCGGGAAGGAATAAAATAGAATTCTACAAAATAATCTGTTTATTAGGTAAAATAATAAGACATCAAATAATCAGAATGAACGAATGTGAAACATACGGATTTTACGATCTGTTTTGATTCGATTGAAGTGTTCGTACGTCAGCGTCCCGTATCCCTCTCCGTCTAATGTAAATTCTGACAGATTGCTATTTGTGCTGGCGATTGGAAAGAATGTAAGAAGGAAACAACAATTCCACTTCTCAGTAAATGGTCAGTACATTTGGGTTCGACTTCATACTGACTTCAGACTGCATAATATGCGTAAATAAAATATTTGTTTTGACTTGGTATCTCGGAATTTTTATTTCGTATAATATTTCAGTAAACTGACACCCCGGACAAGCACTCGACCGTAATACTTGCCATCTTGTAAATTATGAGGTTCTGGTATAAAAAAAAAAAAAAACATCGAAATTATCATTATTTTGCCAAAAATTTACAAACATTACATTAAATTACTAGTAGAATTAATTCCCTTTAAACAGATCGAAACGTTTTGCTAATGATGATTTATTTCAAAGAGCGCTTGAGATATAACAACACAAAATGGCGCTTAATAAATAATCCATAATACCTAATAATATTTTCAGGATACAGTTTTATATCTCCGATTCGAATTCAAAACTGAATAAATGAATTCCATAACATAGTTTTAGGACATTATTCTTTCCTTTGGAAGTATGGGGTATGAATAAACATCACATATTTTACTTCCAGCGAAAAAACCTTAAAAAAGCCTCCGATGCGTTACGATTTCTGAAAGAAATACAACATTTATTTTCTGTTTGTTTTCGAATAGGCTCTTGAGCTTGACAAAAGGGGCTAAGACCACAAAATATATCTCCACATTTTAATAACACAAGCAAACAAAAAACGTTTGCAAATGAAATTTATCTCTTTTCAATAATAATGAGAAAAACACATAAATCAGATAACCATCGATATGAATTTTGTGAATAAAATAGAGATGTGTCGAGTGGGAAGGCTGTGTTTGGGGTGAGTTTTATATAAGGGTGGGATGAGAAACTGTCACGAAATAGATTACGGAGTTTCTGCGACTGTTTTTATGTTTAAATGATTTTTTAATATATGCTCAACTGACAGATTTCCCTAGACTCATTATGTATATAAATTTATTTATTAACATTTCACATATTTTCGATTATAATCATAATACTAAATTAGACAGAAAGATGGCGACTCACTCCGTTCAATGTATCACAATGATCTGGCCACGACTCACTAGATAATCCGTGTCGAATCTGAGCATCTTTAGAACAGCATTGTACACTACAGAACATTTACATTTCCCTTTATTTATGAAAGGAAAAGAAAAAAAAAAACGTAAAAAAAACAACAGCAAAAATCTAGAATATTTGAGTTGTTTCTGGATATATTTGTGGGTTTGTGATTATCATTTTAATTTGATTGGTTTCTGTGACTGTGACTGTGATTTTTTTATTCAATGCTCATAAAATAATTATTACAGTGGTCATAAACTAAAGTCAGTAAAAGGCGACTTTTATTTTAGCTGCATAATATAATTAAATTAATTGAAGAAGTACAATTTAACTAATTCATTTATTTGAGTGTGTACATCTATTTTTTTTACAAACTGTTGTGTTATTTAATACCACTGAGGAACCTAGTACTCCGTTTTTTTTAAAAGTTATCCATAGGTTCCATATAACAAAAATTAATAAATAATTAAAATCTACAGCACTGCATTTACTACGTTATTATATTATGCAGCTTTTAAAATATCGCCCCGTCCAACAAAGTTCCACAGTAGCAAATTATTATCATATTTTTTATTTTAAAAAAAATTCTTTGTCACTCCTTCGCTGAAAAGATAAGATAAACGAGCAACAGTTTTTGTAATCTCGTCAAAAATCGAATACAGAACTTTTGTGTTGTGAGTCTAACGTAATACTCACTATTCAACTGAGGCATTTGAAATAGCAATGTAAATTTTACTTACAACAATTCAAAGGCATGTAAAAGTTTATTTTTAAATTTCTATGCTCGGAAGCCTTCATCACACTTTTCCCCGGAAATAAGAGATGAAAACAAATGGACGTTTTTATGACGTCATTTTCTTTTCAGATCCTTCAGGAAATGGTTTCAGGATTGACTGTAGAATAAGAAATCGGCGATCACGTCTACAGCTGCTATCCACCGGGCATTGAGTGCCTAGAGAATTCCATACTGATGGCTGAGTCAAGAGCCAATTTTCTGCAATCTTGCAGCTACTGAAAATTCCAATGTGCTCATTTTTCAAGTACTTATTTTGACATTATTTGCCAGAAAATGAAGCGTTGATTAAAAATGCTAAACATATATGTTTTATTTAACAAATCATTAGAAACCATGAATCAGTAGGCTCTAGGTTCTGGAGCTAACAATTTTCCACGAAAGTCTACGTCCCGCAGCTCTGACGCAAACTGCCGACGAATTGTCCACAGTGGACGACCAGACCCCGGAAAAACCTGATGCCTTGTAAAAATGGGCAAGCATGGTAGCGGCTCTCGGGAGGCATACGTAGTATATGGCCTAGCCAGCCAAAACGCCTTCGCCGGATGACAGTAGATACCAAGGGTGGCTGTGTCCGTTGCCTATCCTCTTTATTCGTCACAAAGTCAAATCACCGCACACCTAAAATTCTTCTGAGACACCTATTCTCAAAACTTAGAAGTTGCTATGTTGGTCCCTGGTTAGGTGCCATGATTCGCAGCCATAGAGGAGAAGAGGTGTGATGCAGGAGGTATAAAGGTGGCATTTTTGTTTTAAATGAGTAAACATCCGATCTCCAGACAGCTTTCATACTGTTTCAACAGTATGCAAGTGAATGAATATAATTTTATATTTTAGTGCATTTATTGAAGTTAATTTTACTCCATCTGGTGCATTTGTACTCACATTATTTTTAGTTTTATAATACAAAGTAATCTATGCAGTTTTATGATATTTGCACGTATAAATTTTTAATGAAGCGTATCTTGTGATTGACATATCCATATTAATATTAACCTTAAGATGAAGTATATTTGTAGTATTATTATGTTCATTAAAATTTGTATATAACCACTCAAACAACTTTTCTTTATCTACCAGATTCAAGACACAATCCTTCTCTCACAATATGCAAATACAATAATTACTCATATTCACCATGGTAGATTCACGAAAAAAAAATCAACATGCTGATTAAACACATGCTTCTTAAAAACATCACCAAGGGTTACTGATTTAATATTTGATATTTATCAGATAAAAGGGTAAACGTTTTTTTAAAAATATTTGTGAAAAAAATCCGTATTTATTTTAAAACCATAATTGTATTTTTTTTCGCATCTTTATTGAGGGGCGTGATAAAGCTAGAAAATAATCGTGTTTTGTCCTTTACTTATAAAATGGAACCAAGATAGTAAACTAAATAAGTGTGGCCGCAAAATTGGGTTTTTTATTTTTTTTAATGAAATGTTCGATTATAAAAAATCAGGATCCTTTATGTTTTTTAATATTCACCATTGATTACTAGATTTCTTTTTACACCAAAATCACACTGCAATCATACCAAAAATATATTTATATAATTTTTGTGCAACAAAGGTCAAATAGAAAAAATACAGATCCAAAAAAATAAATTAATTAGAATACTTTGAAGCGTAACAGACATTAAAAAATTAAGAAAATGTTGAAAGATTTCTTACAATAGTGTTTATTCATAAAATGCTAAATGGTTTACTACCAAATTATTTTATGACAAATGTTCAGTTTTACCGCAACACCAATGAGTATAAAACCAGAATTAAAAATAGACAATCAATAGATCTAAGACATGTACTCAGAACAGCATAATATACAAAGGATTCAAAAGGTAAAATGAACTGCCGGAGACTCTCAAAGAAATAAACGGATTTAATGAATTCAGGACGTAGTCCTTGTAAAACACTAATGTAATAATACATATTTAAATAAATAAAAAAAACACCTTTTTAGTTAGACCACCTACATATATAAGTGGTCTAACTAAAATGTGTTTTATTTATTAAAATGCAATTCCACTAAGAAATGAAAGTAGATAATCTCAACAAATTAATAAATATTAAGATGAAAAAAAAAATATATATATATATTAGCTGTAAGAATTTTATATCCCAGTTTATTCAAATCATCTTTGTAAACATTGATTTGAAAAGAAACATGTTTGTATAATTTCTTTTAAAGAAATCCACGTAAAAGTACGTATATACACAAATTTGGTATAAGGGTAGTTTCTTCACGATAGTTTAAGTGACATTTCCTAGCACAAAGAATAGAATACCATTCTGCAACCACCCCCAACAGATTCCTATCTCCAATCTGCCACTCCTTACAAAGAAAGTCTCGTCTGAGATCTATATTGGACGCTCTACTAGACCAATTATATTCTGCTTATAAACGTCTGTGGAGGATTTTGGCAAACTGTCTTGCAAGAAAAACAGTTAAACGTATTTTAAAAGTTTTAAATTTTATTTAGGCAATGCTCCCTTAATTTAACCTTGTATTAATTCAGTCTTCTGTGCATCATTGGGCGTGGAAAGGGTAATAGTTGTAGCAATTTGAAGACTGTTTATGAAGTCCATATGTTCTACATACGGAGTAGATATGAAATTATTATGATTTATTATTAATATCGCACAAAGACAAATACGATATTTTTAAAACTTTTTTTTAGCACTTAGCAGTAATAACAGTTATATTAATTCAAATTTGATTTAACGGCTTACTATTAAATAAAATATCTCTGCTAACAATAAAGGAAAAATATTCACATAAATATTTTTCCAGTAGTTCTGAAATTCTCCATACAGAAAAAAAACATTTTTTGGTGATTTCACTTTAAAGTCAGTAAAGAGTAGGTAATCGAGCCTTTGACTCATCTAAACAAGCCCCATCTCATCTGAAATGAAAACGATCCTAGCACTTGAACGTCCCTTGTCGCATCTCAGTCCATGGCTAATAATCTATTCGATTGTGTTTTACTCTACTCTACGGTAGCGCAATGGGCTATTGGGGTGGTTCAGTATTGACCATTTTTAAAAACATTTATGAAATTTATGTAAAATATATATTTATATATAACACTCCAACGTATCACACATGAAAAAATAATGTGTGTGATTTTTCAACATATTATACATATATTTCATTTTATATCCCTACAGAGATGAAGTAGATTTTTTTCGAATTCAGGAAAATGGATATTCGAGCGTTTACAGGGCTTATGACCTGTCATTGACTGGGTCAATATCAATGCATAGATGGAGCTAGTTACGCGCTGGTGAATGGTTTTCGATTCGTGACATAAATACAAAATCAAAAATGTTACCTGGTGTGGATATTCGCTAATAAGCGGAATGGGGAATGTAGTAGTGCGTATAGTGGCCACTTAATATTTTGAAATCACATACATTAATATTTCATGCGTGATACCTTGGACTGGTACTGAAGCGTACAACTGATCACCTTACCCTAATGTAATAAAATAATCAAGATACATTGCACTTGGTGTACCGCTGTATTAAGTCAAATCAATAGGATCCATAAATAAAACAAAATAAAAAACAGCATTTAAATATGAATTTGTGCAATTTTACTTAATCTGCAGGACTAATGAAAGACTTATGAGGAGAAGGAAGAAAGAAATGATTTTTTTTAAGCTCGGGTTCAAAAGTCACGTTATACATTCGACTCCAAATATGATGTAGATTCACCAGTTTTCGGGTTGTACTACGAGTTTTGTTACTCCATGTATATTTCATCATTAAATAATTTTCCTTGCACTTTACTTTCAGATTTTTTAGTAATAATTTACTTTTAAACGATTCTTTTGCCTTTGAATCTCAAAGCTCCGGTGATTGGTAAACAGCAAACATCAATAGGGTTGCAGCGGTACCTTGCAGCGACATTTCAGTCCTGAAAAGATTGCGTTCCACATCCGGTGATCAGGCGGTTGATTTCACCCCTTCCTCTCTGATGTAGTTTCTATGTAGTGCTATATTCCCCTGAATAAACCTTATACACCTTATATATGTACATAGAAAGAGTGTAAATCCCAGCACTTAGTAATTCTTAGGACTTTTAATAGCGCTCTCATGGATGCTTGATGGAAAGGAAAAACAATTTTGTCTGTCTAAAAAATGCTATCGTAGCTGTATGTGCTAATAATGTAGAAGACAAACTGACTAAATCATTTACAGTTCTAAATTTAAGCTTTGGGATTAAATTTAAGAACATCAAAATTATAACCGTTAAAATTACAAACACAGCAAAATGATAAGAAAATATGATAAGGAATTTTTGTTTTTACGAATCTAAAAAGATAAAACTATAAATTTTTTTTTTAAATGTGTATTGTATCAAATTTTATATTTCTGCCTCCAACAAATCGTATATTTAAATATCCGCAATTTCAACTAAAGGGTAGAACTTTGAGTTAGAGCTTCCAGAGTTAGAGCAGTATGCGTCAGAGCTGCGGGGCGTGGACTTGACTTAGGAGGATGCACGGGAGCTGGCCTGGAGGCAGTCTGTGGGAATCCATTTGCTCCACATAGGGAGCGGGATATGGTATGATGATGATGATGATGATTTATAGAGAGAGAGGAGACGTTAGTTTAGGTAAACGGTTGATCACGCGGCTTTTGGGGAAAAAATCGATCAGTGGTTAGATAAAGTTAGTTACTACTCTACCAGAGTAGCGGTTACCTAAAGTGACTAAGCTATATATAGCTTTTCCTTTCTTTAAAAATATTATTCTCTCGTATTAAACCTACCCGTTGAGGTGGCAACATTCATAAAAATTTTGAATCTATTTCTTTGTCATCAAAATTATTCAGAAGGTCATCATAAATGATAAGATTAAAAACAACTATTAATAGTAATTTTGACACCTGAAATTGACACCAAAATAAATTGGGTGTCTGAACTGACATGTTCATTTTGTATGGGTAGCTTTCTTTTGTGAAGAAGGTGCATATAAACATGTAGAGCTTAAATCTAAAGCTGAAGAACAAAAAATGTTTGATGTAAATATACATAAAAAATATACAGTTACATTAAATTTATTAATGAAAGTAGACCCTAGCGATGACACTGCCTTCAAATTTATGTGTATTTTAGATATAATACCTAGGTGTCCTATTTTTATGTTGATTTTCCATTTATATGGAATATGTAGCTAGGTATTTATTTTTTAATACCTAATACATTATCTTTAAAAGAATAATAGAAAAAAATAGTTTTAAATTATATGACCGAAAAGCAAGACAAACAAAGATTAGCACTTTATTTGCACTGTAACGAGATGGTATTTAACAATTTCAATATCATCTCATCAACTATTGCGTATAAGTTTAAATACTTTATTGAATAAAATAAGTCACTTACATACATAGGTTTTTTTATTTAACTTAAATGAATGAATTTATGTACACGTGAAGGTTATAATTAAGCAACTCATTATTAATCACGAGATATTCTAGATTGGGTTGTAAGCAGGCGGCAGCAACGGGAGTCCCAGCTAGAAGTGGTTAGGGTAGCGCCTACCGGCGGCGCCAACCGAAGGTTCTCAGCTTCCGGTTCCACAAATATTGCTTTGCCATAACATCTTTTACAGGCATTTACATTTAAAAAATCTTAACGATTGATTAAAAACTATCGTATTTCATGCAATATTCGTGCTTTTATGGATGATATTTTTAAATGACTTTTTTATAATTATTTTCAGCTAGGTATATGAAAAAGAAAGTTTCATTAAAAGCTGTTTTTATAAAAAGCTTTGTAAAAAGTAACTATCCATATAAAATATAATTTATAAGTACACGACATGTGCAATTCACAAAGTATCTTTCACTTCCACGAAGGAAGCTTTCCACAGTTTTAAAGCTTTTTCTAATAAGCTCTGTTGCTTTGACCTCGGTTAGACGGTTATAATGAGCAGGTTTTATGATATAGGGTGATTAATTCAAAATTTTTTGGGAAAAGGATAATTTATATAAAAAATTTAGTGTCTGAAATATGTACAATTTTCGTTCATTTTATTGAGTATATATCATCATCATCGTCTCAGCCCGTTGAGGTCCACTGCTACCATAGGCCTCCTCCTGCCGTCTCCACTCCTCCCGATCCTGCGCCGTCCCCATCCACTGTCTTCCAGCAGACTTCCTGATGTCGTCCACCCATCTCACCAGAACGCGTTTCGTCCATCTGTCGTCCGTCATTCTGGCTATGTGACATTAAACACGTTTCGTTCATCTGACGTCCGTCATTCTGTCTGAGTATATGTACTATATAAAAAAGAAAATTCATACATAGACACTAATTAACCATCTCTCTAACCATATGAAAGGAGATGAACAATGAATTATCTTTGTATACCTGTGAAGATTGAAATTTTGTGCATAAGGTGCACTAAGCCAGTATATTACTTTGTTAATACGCACGAATGTACAAAATCTGGGTTTATAGAATATGCATATGCATACAAAATTTATGTCTCGTAGTTTTCAAAGTCCAATCAAAAAATTATGGCATCATCTTGATTATTATATATTTAACAGTATTAAGAAAACAAATATTGTACGTTCTAGACATCCATTGCTGACAATCAATCAGCAGTTTACTTCAAAACTACGGGAAATAGATGGTGGCGGACGATAGTTTAGCCTGATAGCAGTTAGTGGAATCCATGTGCTCCGATAAGAAGCTTGTTACGAGAGCGAATAAAACTCAATATAAATAATTATATCCAATATTATAATAATTACGAAAACTAATAAACTACCCCATTTCCCACAAACATTAAACTCCTCTTAGCAAGAAAGAATGTTTTTATGTATAAACTCCTACTAGACTTAGACGAATCAAACAATATAATTTACTTAATGCAACGAGTATGTAGGGATTTTGGCTGGCTAAGCCATAGGAATACTATATATGCCTCTAGAGAGCTAAGGCTCTTAAGACCTGGTTAAGACCATGCTTGCCTATTTTACAAGGCATCAGGTTCTCAGCGTCCTGGACGTGCGCTGTTACAATTCGTCGGCAGTTTGTGACGGAGCTGACCTGGGAGGATGCGCGGGAACTGGCGGCCGATTGTGAAATCCATATGTTCCACATAGGGAGCGGATTATGGTTGAATGATGATGATGATGTATGTTGGTTTTAGCTGACGGAGATTCCAATAGAATAGTTTCTAACTTATCCATAAAAATTTCCGCTAGTAATGAGCTAAAACAAGAATTGACAAAATCCCCCAACTACGTGAGTACAGAAATAAAATACACCCAAAAAGAGATTAAGGACAAAATAAAATCGAGAATTCGGTAAAAATGTACATAATATGTTTCCACGCTTATCTGTAACATAAAATTATATATATAATAGGATGCGGATGTATTCAACGCCACAGTATGATAATGCCTAACAAGGTAAAACAGTCTAGATATGGAGTGAATTTTTTTAAAAATAAATCATACCAAAATCTAGTTTGATTTCGATATTATAATATGGAGTTAAAATAAATGCCAACCAAATCAATTAAATAAAATTGGGTGAACGAAAAAATGAAAATTTGTGATTTTGTACATAATGCTAAAGTAATGAAAAAATTAATATATATATATAATATATAACAAATATCGAATATTTCAAATCTCCCAAAGTGCGATTTTCTAAGTCTTGATTTATGCACTGATGCCTAAAACTAGGGATCTTTTATGAACCATAATTTATTGTAAGGTGTCTTTGAATATAAACATAAATTTTCACGGTAAGATAATAATTTGTTTAGCGTAAAATAACAAATTTAGATATTTCTTAGGATCCAACTGCCATAAAAATACGATGTCACGAAAAAACTAACTAACTAACCATCACGCCATTTCTCCGAAGAGGTAGGCAGAGAGGTTAGAACGCCACACCACTCTGTCCTGGCATACTTTTCTTGCTTCCTCTACATTCATACATCTTCTCATACACGCACAAAAAATGCTTAGTAAAATAGAAACGCTACTATATAAAAGCTAATTTACCGGAGTGTCTTTAATGCAATCATAAACCCTATATTTACCCGACTTTAGTACAATTTTCAAAAACATATTCATTTAATAAAGGCTCGAAAATAACATTATGGTAATGAATTGAAACACCATGTAGACGGAGCTTTTGATCTCTCAATTCACAAAAGCTCTCTTTATGCATTATTTCGATTCATTAGAAATGTTTGCGCTTTTTATTTTTACTTTACGATGTAAATTTTCTGGAAATATATTCTAACGACTACCTAGTTTGCCTTCTAAGTAAAATTCTCTTAAAAAGTTGCAGAGATTTTTATGTTTTTTATTAATCAATTCAGTATGAAGCTGATACTTTTTGCGTTTATTTGTTAAGGGAGCCTAGGTATTTTACATTTTTTACTTCATTATTTTAATGTTGAAAAAATATGTCTATGTAATTTCCTTTTTTTGAAGGGAAAGGGTTACTTAAGGATTGTAAGGGATTTATATTTTCTAAGAATTGTGAATATTAACGTGACCACGTTTACTTGAAGCTAATGGATTTACAAAATATTACAATACTGTTAGTCTTAGAGGCATGATCGGCCTAAGCGTTCGGTTTGCGACGCATCTATCTCTCTTCCACTCCATCGGCCGATGCGTCCGAGTAGAAGGGAGACAGCAGCAGTACACAAGCTACAAAGTGACAGTGAAATTAACGAGTGCAAAAAAATGATAACTTATGGAAAAAAATGTAATTTTCAATAACTCTTGCTTTGTATTATCCAAAATAATGATAATGTAGTAATAATAATTCAATTCAATTCATAAAAGTATGCTATTTTTCATCAATGTTTTCTTATGACGTTATCACGTAAAATTATCGTCCGTAAACCGACTTTACAGACAACCAAAAGTTTTTTGGAATGAACATTTTTTAGTAACTAATAATTTTATGTTTTCTATTTCGGTTAGTACCTACATCTAAGTGATTTAAAAACATTCAATTTCAAAGTTAAAGTAACGTTCTAAACGAAGCAAGATAGACAGATGGCCGATAACAATTCTTTCAGATAAGGAATCTTTTGAGTAAAAACAAATCGTTGGAGAAAAAATTATATTATTATAATATATATATATATTACGTGTATATTTTAGAAAACCTCCCGCATGGTGCAAATTTAAGCTACCTACTTATATAAAACTTTAAGCTGCAGGCAAGCATTGGCGAATAGTTTTCCGGAGACGGTAGGGAAGGGGCTGATAATACCAAGAAAAGTAGCATTAATATCTGCAGAAAATTTACCAACTTTGCTTTTCGAATGCTTATTAAAACTCTCAACAATGCGGCCAACTTGGAGGAAAAAATTAATAACCGTTTGAGATGTTTGTTTTCTTCAATCGAAAAACTTTTAAGATTAAAATTAGTTATGGGATTTTACGACGGAATAAATTTTGATTACTGTAATGAAATTTCATTTGAAATTTTTAATTGAGTAAATTTTAATTAATTTTATGATTAGTTTCATTGCGTAAAGGTTTTTTTAAAAACGATTAATGGAAAATTCCGCTTTGTTAAAATTTCTTCCTCCACAAAAAAAGAAATTATGTAATTTTTTGCTGCAAAAAATTTCATAATTTTTATTTTAATTAAAATTTATACCAAAACAAAAACACTGTTTTTAAACCTTAAAAAAGCATTAATATTTTGTGTATTTTTATTTTTATTTATTATTCATTTTAAAATAAAAACCTCAGTGATGTTTTTCCAAGATATGTATCTACAGAAAAAAAGTTAAGATTTTCAGAGTAACTACCAAAAAAAAAGTTTTTTTCTATTTTTCGTAAGCCTACTAAAATAAATTTCAAACTTTATCAAATGATTGTAAAAACTATAGAGTCCCAAACACTATTAAAAAATAATGGTAGACCAAACGATGATTTTTTAAAGTTTTCAAATCTCAAGTTATTCTGCTGAAATACCTTAGTTTTAAAAATCCTGAAAATACGTTTTCAGAAAATGATTTTCTTTCGCGAAGTTTTATCACATTAATTTATATCCCCGTCCTTAGACTAGCTAAGCCTCCTTCCTGGCGGGAACTTCCGGAGGCTTTCACTGTAAGGCTCTATTGTCTATCCCTACACTTGAAATTTTCATGATAACTCTACATTCTCCGAGTTTACTGGAAATATGGAAACTTTTAAATCCCAGAGGAATAGTTCCACGATTACTTGTTAGTCTCTAATCACGGACAATTTATCTTGAAACTGTTTATGCCTTAGGATTTTAGGTAGTTGTACATTCATACCTTAAAATTTACAAATTTAAACCAGAAAAGAGGGCCGTGATACAAATCAAAGAGCAAACAATTACAATTATTCAGTGGGTCCTTTTTTAGTTAAAAGTGTCGTTTTAACTATATTTAATTTTATTTAATTTTAACATTTTTCAAAGTAGGATACAAATATCTTTTTGACGTCATTATTATAAAAACAAAAAATTACTATATGTATTCAAAAATATCACAAAATGATGATAAAAATAACATTACAAAAACTATACAAATATAGTAAAATAAATAGAAAGGCTATATTATTGATATCCCAACAGAGACAGAGAAACTCTGGAAACGAATGTGGGTTATCTAGGCGTTTACAGGGCTTATGACCTGTTAAGTGGCTACTTGACGTACTACAAAATTCCCCATTCCGCCAAAAAAAAATTGTGTTTTAAATTTTATTTTCACTGTGTTGTAAAGCTTATTTTTTATCAGAAACATTGGTGTTTCAGTGATAAAAATATTTTTTGTTTTACGGATTTAGGAAAGCAAAAAGGTGAGAATTCTTTTCAAAGTTGTGTGAGAACCGTTTTAACACAGAAAAAGTTGTTTTTAAATATAAAGAAAAATAGCTTCCAACTTTTTCTTACAAACTCGGCATGCTGTGGAAAGTAAAACTATTTTCTTTCGTAACATTTTGCCTCGGATCTTATTCAATTCTGCTTTAATTTCTTTACAAGTTCTAAATTATTTTACTCGTAAATTTTAAAATAGCCACGTAAAACCGTCAATTCATATTTCGTACGTATATATATCCTTATTATATAAGTCTGTAAATATTTTATCTGTTAAGGCGTTATTATGGTCTAAATTAATATCTCAGCACGCATCTATCTCTGAGTATAAACACAGACCGGTGCATGTTTACAATACTCGTTTTACGAGTGCTGAAGGATTCGTTCTCCCTAAATATAATAACAAGTATGGTAAGAGAACACTTCAGTACAGTATACCAAAAATCTGTAACATGCTACCAACAAGTATTAAAAAAATAATTAATTTTTCAAGCTTAAAAGAGAGACGGGTGCTGAGAACTTGATTGCTAGAGGGCGATTTATTTTATTGAGTTTTAGAATTGTATTTTTATTCAAATGTATTTTTTTTTTGTGCGATAGGGTATGTATTGTGTAGTTTTATTTTTAGTTGAATTTGTATTTATGCACCTACTGACGAGTTGCAGTAGGCAACTCAGTAGGACATGTATTGTTTTCTTTTATGTATATATTGAAATTTAAAAAAAAAAAATATCACGTGCCCTGGGTAGTGTGGCCCATATTGTATATTTCAAAACTAGTTAACATGTCTGGGCACCCACAAATTTTTTTATCAGTGGTAAAACAAGTATTCAGGTAAAGTTTGAAGCTAATATTCTAATTGGAAGACAGTGCTCAAAGGTATGGTCATATTATGAAAAAATCTGGCATTTCGAGGGTTGTTCTAAATTAAGTACAACTACCTGAGAAGTAATAAATTAGTTTATTTCATAGTATAATATTGATGATGATGGTAACTAATTAAATCTAGATATTGGTTCTAAATCTTTGACACCTATCAAGAATATAGAGTCCGCTTAACGTGTTATAGTAGATGACAAAGCCATATTTTCACAAAAAGTCCAAAATAATCACTTGGATAAAAGCACTCCTCACAAACAACCATTAATAGTTCAAATTTTTCAACTCTTTAACATATTTTCTTGGTATTTCTTTCACAATTTTTTTTATTTTTTTATATATTAGAAAATTACAAAAAATTTAAAACCTTGGAGTAGTTGAGCATCGCCTTTAATTCCACCTAGGACATTGAAATTTTAGCGCTTAACTACTATCAACCAAAGTAAAAAACTTAGCGGGTGCCCTGAGGTGTAGGGGAAATTTAACATTTTTGGGCCACCCTACCCCTGGGGCCAGTGGAGAGACAACATCTACGTAATTGTTATATTAGAGACGCGGTTATCTTAGAATTACGCATTCTAAGGCGTATAGGAAAGGTCATAATATCATAATAAGTATGTCCGTTATTCAGAACCGTCTTTAATCAACAAAAAATATTAATTTAAAATTAGCTTTTTCTTATTGATGTACTTTGGACCGGCACTAAAGCGTAAGATTGATCATCTTATCTTCAAGCGTAAAATTACCAAAATACACTGCACTGGTGTAACTTCTACCTACGTGCGAGTGTCTAGTACCAATACCACGTAGGTACTCTATGCACCATTTAGAAATAAAGCAATGAATGAATGTGTCAAATAAAAACCTACGTGTGCATAATAATATTTATTGCGCCACAACGTTTTTTTGTAAAGTTTTCATTTTTTACATGAGACAGCATTTTCAATATGTTTTATCGGTATTCTGCCTTCAAATATCATCATCATTCCATATCCGCTCCCTATGTGGAGTATGTGGTTTCCACAAACTGCCTCCAAGCCAAGCAATCGGCCGCCAGTTCCCGTGCATCCTCCCAAGTGAGGTTCACGTCACATAGTTCTGAAGCAAAACCCCGATAGATCATCGACTATGGACGTCCAGGACGCTGAAAACCCGATGCCTTCTTAAATAGACAAGGATATTAAATTTAAGAGTCTCAGGAAGCATAACAGGTTTATGATACTACTTTTATGTGAGCTTAAGATATTAATATTATAAGATAGTATTTTTCAAATTTGCGTTTGACGATAAATTCATCTAAACAAATACACTGATAAAATTTTTGACACTACATTTTTATAGACTTTTCAGAGATATTAGCACCCCCATGTTGTACA
>JAGVSP010003996.1:0-18555 GCA_022494985.1 Micrasema minimum
GTTTAGAAACGTATTTGTTTAAAGAAATAGTAATTATTATTTAAATAATTTCTTATTGACTAGATAATATTGCTGAACAAAAAAAAACAGTTAATTAATTAAATTAAACACCACTACAAAATTGTGTTGGTTAAAATTTTTAGTGTGAATAAATTTCCAGACATCAACGTCCGAGTAAGTCGCAAACCCGCCTGTTCCGCCAAGTCATTGTGTTCCCATTATCTGCACTTGTCTGCTGCATACACATTCACTGGCGTTCAGATCCTGATAGAATTTTATCGCCATTAAATATTCCTTCTTCGTCCAGACATAGATTGCGCAATTTCTTTCTCACGTGCTGTTTACTCGGGCCGAGAGAGCTTAGCGTCGCTCTGCCTAGTTATTAGTTGGCGAAATTCGCCCGGCCACGCGGGGTTGGGTTCCCACCGTACTCTGCTGTACAGGAATATGGAATATGATCACCCTATCTGCCGATGGGCTGTGGAAGAACCTACCTACAATTATGCTTGGAGTAGAAATGAGCAAGGGAAGTGTCAACTACCGCTACTTCAGGCGCCAGCGTGCCTAGTAGTTACTTTCCGTCGCCTTTTCGCACGAACTTCTAATCTTTCATTTCGCCTCGATTGGATTCTATTCATGTCCTTTTCTCTTTATAGAATATGCCGATACTCTTTTTATATTGGTTTACTAACAAATATCCAAGACTTATCACATTGTTATTTTGCCTTTCTTAACTGCGTTTCACCGACCTAAATATTATTTATATGGAGATATTTTATGTTAATAACATGCAGTACCTAACGGTCACGTAGCTGTAGATTTTATTAACTGGATGATTTAAATAGCGTTGGCTGACATAATACTATACATTAAACATATTTTTATTGCCATAATCATCATAACAAATTTATGATTCGTCATGAATATCCATCCATCAATAATCCTGATGTCTATACTCGTATAGTAAATGCTGTTCACTTCATACTTTTACTTTGTAATACGTCAAAATGATTCAATCTTTTCATCGTATACGGATTATGTGATAACTTAATCGATAATAACTTTATCATCATCAAATAAAACTACTTTATTATTAATGAATTTTATAGGGGTCGCGATTTTATTGATTGATTATAATGTTTTGGTACTAAACTTTTTCAAAGTAGCAGCTCTCTCTGGAAGTAGAGAAACGACCTATTAAAATTGATAATTAACAAGTTTGGTCATCAGGAAAAATTGCAGTTTTCCCTTAAGAGCATCCTCTGTCACCCGACCCGTGGACTCTCCTCCACACCATAGTATTCCTCGATTTTCTCCCTAAAATTTAGCACTATAACATTGATTTTCCACACATTTTAAATATCGGCCGAAAGCGTTTTGGTATTGTCTTATTTTTTAAAAAGAATTTATTCAAACACGCTTCTTATAGACATCTAAACCTTATGAAAAAATCTTTGCTAAAGTGCTAAATACCAGGAAGTAAATCGAGAACTACGATTGTATGTAGAAGCTGTTTAGATTTCGCTCACTCAAGTTAAATTATCGTGGGTGAGTCATCTTAGTAAGAAGTTCCCTCTTCTGTAACCAATTGATCGTAACGTGGATTAACTGATTAACATTCTTGATTCGTTATAATATGGGAATCGCGCGATTCGTGAAAGATCGCATTACCCACCGATCTAATAAGGGCTATCTTCACCATCTCGCGGGGCATTCATAGTGTCGTTGTTGGCCGTCGGGCCATCAGCCGCGGCGGACGGCGGACGTCAGTTGTCACGCGCGGCCCTGTCGGCCCCTGCGAACCACTGAACCCCCGGCCGGGGCCCTCCTGGGAAGCGGGCGAGGGGCGAGGGCGAGGGCGAGGGCGAGGGCGAGGGTCGGGACCGTTAGCCGCTCTCCGCGACTACTCGCCCATGTGACCTCGGACTGTTTGCATCCCAACTATTTACGCGTCCGTCCGTCCACTCGCCGCGATATGGTCCCCCGTGTCGCGGCCTTCGAAAATTTACCGTTCTTGCGAGTCTTCCCATGAACGGATAAATTCATCCATCTCAATACTTGCATTAGAAAATTTCCATATACAGTAGTGGCATTAATTGTGGAAACTTTTGGTGTATTTTTTTGATTTAATTGCAATCAAAGCCAAATATGACTGCTTTGGTATTATGAATTCGTACTATTACGCTAACAAATTGTTCTTTTATATATTAGCATGGTTGTGATTGCAAGAAACATTATTTTAAGCATACTAATATTTTCACTGCACTTCAATTCATGTGGCGCAGGTCTTTTCTACTTCAAAAACAATAGCTGACTAAAATAATTATGAAATTATTTGTAACTGTTGCTAAAACCCTCCTGATTGGTGGGTGCAAAAATCCCATGCCCCCTGTTATTGGTTAATTTAGAAGATGTGGCTATTTGTATTGCTCGTGCACATAAGTGCAAACTTAGAAATCATATGGCCTCGGCGACACTCAGGTATTATTTTTTAATAAAAAAATTGACAATAAAATACATTTCTAAAAATACGTTAATATCAAAGAAACACAAAGTAATAAAATAAAAAATACAAAACTAAACTACAAAGGAACAGATTTTTTTTACTAAATCACCCAAGGAATTCTAATTTTACTAAAAGTTTCCACAATTAATGCCACTACTGTACATTAAGACCATGACGTACCTACTAAAAGAAGATGGATGCCATTTTTACAAAATTTATCGTACTCAATACTGAGCTATACCTACTGTTGAAAATGCTCAGCTGCTTGCTGTAGGTAGTTTTTATTCAAACGATTAATTTGGGGTATTAGAGGTCATGTTTAAAAAGTCGGAATAATCGGTGTGCATGCAAGAGATGATGTGTGAATGTGGAGGAAGCAAGGGAAGTGTGCCAGGACAGAGTGGTGTGGCGTTCTATCATCTATGTCTACCCCTTCGGGGAAATGGCGTGATGGTTAGTTACTTAATAAGAATATTATTTTTACAGACAGGTAAATTGCTGTGCTAAACATATCCACCGCCCTTGTATAATAAGAGATTCCGAGAAATATGGGGTTTTGTATAATATTATATAATTTTTATTCCGCCTTGACGAAACTTGAGGGATACTTTAATATCGTCATATGCATTTTTATAGATATAAATCTATGGCATGATGTAGAGTAATGTTTCAATATTTAATATCCTAGTAAAATTTTGCTTATTCACCAGTTTTTAATATCCATATGATTGTTGTTGGTACCATAAGTGGTCAGTTTATATTTTAGTACACGGTGGTATTATTCACTTGAGTTTTGTGATTTCCGTTGTCGTAATGAGCCGTGTGTTAATAGAGCGTTTGGCCGCCACCAGCTTGTTCGCGTGGGAGAGTCCCAGTTGTGCGCTCCTATCGGCCGCAGACACTGTGAACTCTGCAGTATCAGGAATGTGTTGATTGGCGTGCGCTGGTACCAGAAGTAGGCCGAAACTATCAGCGGATATGGGCTGAAGTCAGGCTGCTCGACTGCTGACCGTGCCCCGCGAAAACGCCCATTATCTCTTACGCCTAATGCTAGTGGGGAGTGGGGGAGAACGTTCTAAACCTTGAACTCTAGAAACTCTGCCTCTTGTACTCCTTAAACCTAATAGTTTTCTGTGACGATGAATAGTCGATAAAGAGATTTCATCGCCAATATTATTTTTTTAACTTCAAACGACACTATCTATTTTGTGTGGCTAATTCCGTATTATTTTTTTAAATCAGTATCTTCAGCAATATAAATTGTACAAAATGACATAAAGTTTTTTCCGCTTCGTGGGTTTTAATTTAAGCTCACACATTTATATGGCGCAGTTTACTAATAGCACAGTTTTCTTGTCGCAGTCTGAAATGGTCCCGTATAAAGCTAAAACTGCATGAAAAACTGTGTCTAGTGTCCAGATTTAAGCTGACATTGGACAGTCAAATGTTTTTTATGTGAACGTTTTAAGTAGACATTGTGTATTATTGTAATGCTTTTAAATACGTACAATTACAAATAACATTTTAACATTATTAGCTAAATATAACAATAATTTCTGAGAGCAAAACATACGCATAATAACTTTACAATTCGCGTGTTCAAAAATAACACATTGCGTGTCTTTTGACAGAAGTTTTTGACAGACAGCACAGTTGTTTTCTGAACAAGAAACTGTGTAGTTTTTCCTGAAAAGCAAAAACAGTCTTCATATAAAGCGAGGGCATTAGGACTTAGACCATTTATAATTTAAAGCACGTTTCAATCGTTAGGGATAGAAAAATCCATTTATGATTGAATAAATTTGGTGATTCGTCCGCGTATTCTACGTACGTTAAAAATGTTCCTATTTAAATAATGAATATTAGTTTTCGACCCGTAGCAAGAATATTGGTGTAAAGTATTTGCCGTGTAAAAATGTTGAAACGTTGGTTTGCCATTACCGTCAGTTTAATATGAACGTTCTATTATTCTTGAATATAGTTATTGTTTAGCACCCCAGTGACACCCTGTAAAGTGAGTCCCATCACGAGCAGAGAACAGCCTCCTTTGTTACTGTACCTAACCCTCGGATACTCTCTTTATATTCTTTGAGCCTTTATTGTACCACCACTGATACTTGAGCTCAATTCTCCGCTGTATCATTCTCATTTTAAATTACTTTCTTTTTTAATTTTAAATACAATATTCGTTTATTAGTGGTTTGGTGATTCATTTTATTTTGTCTCTTCGTTGGCTCGTTCAAAGAGTCCGGTGAACTTGGCGATTGATAAATGTTTATAGGTAATTCGCCAAACCCTTTATTGCGTCGTGCCTGGAGGGATATCCATAAATATGAGTTATTTCGTCGTCAAAAAGCTCTTTACCAATCCACATTGAGCTTCGTTTTATGTTTAGGACGGGAATTATGTTCGGTTGTTATTTACGACAGGATCTTGGAAACCTTTACTAAAAATTAATTATTATTTTGCGAATCTAAACCATAGTCATAAATCACACTCTGAAAATAACACAACACAGGTTGAAAAGGTTTATTCATAAACGTATAAAGGGTTGTTGAAACTCGCAAGATCGAGTTTTACAAGTCTCCAGTTGTATCAGGTTCTGGAATAGGTTTTCAGTTTGTTGACTCAGTATATTGTACCACGAAATTTCCTCCATTACTTGTTCTTCTTTGAACATTGAATAGCTACCTTCAGGTGGTTGCTGACCACGACTGGTTGAACCATTGCGCTGTTTTATATATATGTTCGGCATAGTAATTTATAGATGGCAGTAACTGTTACGATGTATTGTTTTTTTGCCAGTACAAGCGGGGCATCCGTTCCTCTGATGTAGTACCTACCACGGACCTTCTAGGAAAAGTATCCAGTTAGAAATGGGGTCCCGCTCCTCCGTTTTCGCCGAGCCACTTGATGATTGCATGATGCATCGCTCAAATTACCTATTTGCATTTCCTGGCAGTAAGTTTTCTGCGGAACCATTAAAGCTCTCATGCGATCAGTAGTTCGCGGTAGTAATCATAATTGTTTGTGTTTGAGTCTATCGATTCTGCATGTTTCAAATAACGGATTACAGACACACTGTACTGATTCAAGGTCTCGGCCATATTTGTTTTGGTGCACGAAATGCAAATTGTAAATTGATGTAACACGACTGAGCAAAATGGTTTTGTTTATAATATCTTTTAACAGATGTGACTAATAACATCATATCATCCTCCCCGGTACCTGGTTTTCCGTGGTTTTGTTGCATAAGCTTTTTAAGTCAGCTTTGAGTAAAATGTATCGATATGTACTGTACAAAATCCACCACGCTCTCGATGTATTTGCTACAAAAATATCCAATATTGTACGTTTTTTCCTCAATCATTTTTTTTACGCACGGAAACATCTTACTTTTTAACTTAATCGATTGATGTCTTTTACCCCTGTGACCGCATTTTATGACTGGTTCCATTAGTAGTATTTGATTAATAATTCCTAATCCAAGCGATAGTGGAAATCCAGCCTTTGAATTTTAGCAATGTTAAAGAGTTCCGTTCTGTAACTTCGCTTTGGTATAAAGCTCATACACGTAATTTGAAAATTTACTACGGCTTTTACGATAATGTGTGGTTGGCAGATAGAAGGCCATCCGCTCCCACGGCGCACGGCGCACGGCGCGCGGTAACGTTTGTTTTGCCCATCCAGTGCTCGGCTCGGCTCGGCTCATATTGGATGCGTGTCTGCGCATGATATACTCTTGCGGTTTGTATGTCATAACACGGGCCGGCCAGTCGCCCATAAACAATCCAATGTAAGCGGAGCCATTGAATGTTGCATAAAAAATTGCGCCCTTGGGCACGAGGTGTCCGCGATATTGGGCCGCGGCCGTTACAATTCGGGCATTCCATTCATCACATTACCGGAATACGAGAGACTGGAGACTAGAGACTAGAGTCACCGTGATGGCGACCGGTGCTGGCGACCAGCGCTGCCCGCGCCAGCCGAAGTGTCGGCCCTCCTCCGCCTTAACAAATTACGCTTCGTTGTGAAATAACTTTGGCGTTAAACTTGACTCTCGAGGAATGCGCGTGTAATTATTGTCCATGTTTTATGGACATTGGCTTCAAATTATTTAACAATACCCGTATTTTTTATTTAAAATAATAACACTACCGTTACTCGGGTACTTTCGTTATTAATGCATTCCCGTAATGCGAGTTGCTAGCGTAAAATACAACAAATCTACTCGACTGTACATTGTAATGCAAGCTTCGTTTATGTTTCCACTAAATATAATACAAGCGAGGTGTCCCTGTAGAAAGGTGTGAGGAACTTTATGTTTGCGGTTTAGCGAAACAATGGACATATTTCAAGTTTTTATTGAAAGAAACATTTGATCGTAGAACTATCAATTCCATTTCATATCAATTTTATTTAGACTTTCGATTGATTGAGAAAATAGTTCATAATAAAATAAATAACAATATAATTAAGGAATGCCGTAATTGCCTATAATTAGACTTTATTGATAGAAATTAATACTGCATATATTTAAAATAAGTGTTTAGTGTATGTTTGTTGGCTGTCCGTAAATAAAATAAAAAAAAAATATAAAAATAATAGAGGGAATAAGTTATCTTTAGTTATCTTTCGTAAATAGTTTGAAAACTGCCTAAATGCATAGTATCATACATATTGTTCGTAGGATAATAATACCTTTCACTCATAATTATGGTTGTTCCAGATTTAATTGTTGTTCGTAAAATATCCTGCGCCGTTTAATTGTACAACTTGTATTGTTTATTGATTTTTCTACAATATAGTTTTCAAAACCGATTCCGTGTTTCAATCTGAGGAATGGAAATTTTAATCTTCTTTTGTTTTTCATACATCTATAATTGATCTTAATGAGAAATGTATCCGATCCGGTTACCCAATTCACTCGTCTTCCATGTCAAACTGGTAGACGATGGTTTGTTAAACACAAGTGTAAAAAAGTATGACAGTATCGTTGAGGGTTGTTTCTGTTTCCAGATCACGAGCTGGTCCGCCTGCCCGAGGACACGCAGCTGTCGGGCTTCACGCCGCTGATGTACGGCGCGCCCGTTTGCTGGTATCGCGCCGCAAACTCGCTGGAGCCGAGGCGGCGACAGAGCTGGCCGTGCGCGCGCGCGCGCTGCTCTTCCTCGGCACGCAGTTCCTGTGTTTCACGGACCCGCCCGCGCTCGAGAGCCGCCTGTCCGCCGGCGGCGTGCCCGAGTACGTCAGCGTCGTGCAGGCGCAGCCGGGGGGCGCCAGCGAGAGGACTAACGTGAGTGACAAATTTTTAAAAATCATTAACTCTAAAAACATATTTTAACCAGCTCAATAAGCCAGTATACTCAAAAGAGACAAGAAAATCAGGAATCGAATACGGAAATCTACGTTTTACCTGTCATCGCCTAGAGCCTAGATGACGAGGTCACTTCTAAAAAGCTCTAATAGGTCTACAAGGATTCTGACGCCACCCGAATTTTGCTGCATCTTTTGGACAGGATCTTTTGGAGGCTTCGAGATGTACACATGAACGTAGTGAAATAAAAAAAAGAAGGAAATTCTCTCCTGTGTTCTAAACTAGCGAAATGCATTGGTACACCAGGTACAAATTTGACAACTGAATTTAAAGTCTGCCAGGAGGTTTTGGTCACAAAAAGCGTTTTTCACCAGCCCGGAATGTCGTGGCCTTTTGTCAAATTGATAGTGTAAAGCCATTAATATGTTGTATTTGCTTAAGTGATAGATAAGCGATTTGGGTAAACTGAGTACGTGTAAGATTATGGTACGCTGCAAAAATAAAAAATCGCAATTTTAAAATTAAATTATATATAAGATTTTTATGTCATTTTTTAAAAATATATAAAAGTGAATTAAGTCATTCTAAATAAAAATAGGAAAAATATTAAAAAAATAAACAAAAATATAAGAAAAAATACCCCAAATATAAAATCTAAAATCTTTTCAAAACCTAGATAAATTAATATTTGGTTTTTAATAGGCATTTGATGATAATGTAGTGTAAATATATTAATACACTTCTAAAAAATTAAACGTGATAAAGAAGAAAAATTTCATAATATAAATTAAAAAATAAAATAAGTGTCTATTATTGGGCATATAGTACAATGAACCTAAATTGGTACTACTGTATTAAAAAATTAATTCTGAAAATGTATTAAAGCGAAATGTGCATAATAAATATTTAAAAAAAAAATATAAGCAAAAACATAAACAAAGAATATAAATAATAAAATTTTAAACACAAGTCCATAATAAAAAAGATAAATTAAAAACCCTAGGTTTTGGTGCATAATAAAAACAAGTTTATAAAATGAAGACATAGGCCTAAAAGAAACAAATAATTTTGTCAATTTATGATTTTGCAGAGCACATAAAATTTTTTTATTTGCTTAATTCTCTGATATTCAATTTGTGAGTTTTCGATTATTACACTAAAAAATGGATTCGCAATCACCTTTACGCATGTTTTTAACTCCAGAATAAAATATCTTCAATTTATTTCAACTTTATTTTAATAGATATTGCTTAATGAAATCGTGATTTAAATTCCTTGAAGGCCAACCACCCCTAGATATAAAGTAGTCAAATTGGTTATCTCATAATAACCTTAGAATTCTGAGACCCATGCCATGGTTGGACGTATTTTATTTATATTTAGACTTTGTTAGTTCATCAGTTTTGGCTACACAGAGACGTATCTTCTACCACTTCCAATCAGGTCGTCAGGACTTCCTATCAGGTCGTCTTGTCTCCCTATATGGCCACACAAAAAGTCTCCCGCGACATTCGTTAATACAATCCCAAGACTTTTAGCAATAATTCACCGATATTCTCTCCCTCTGCTCTAGCGGACGCTGTGTTAACCTTCGTTCCTAAGTGGTAAACTAATAAAGCATTGCGCAAGTTTACCGCCACACGGTCGGGGTATGTCATTTTAAAAACCCATTGCGGTCGGCCGAGCGATCTCACAAAACTGCTCCATGTTTACGACTTCACAATTCTGTCATGGTTTCTGGCCTGGGAGCGAATCGTTCAGTGCTCTGGTCAGATACTTTCAAACTTTTACCAAAATATAAATATTAAAAAACTTATATATTTTAATTTCCAGTTTGTACCAATTTTTGTTCTTGCAAGACCTCATTTACCAATCTAGAAAAAAGTTACCTACCTTCATTTCGATTTTAAAATTAAATCGATATTTAATGTTATTTGTCGAAGTGCTCTTGTTCTAGTTCATGTTCATAACGGTCTATTTTTTCATATCCTGCTGTCGTCTTATCGACCGTAGATCGCAATCACTCTTGAAAATCTGGAGCAATGATTATCACCAATAGAAGAATAACTTCGCCTATCATTACCTCGTTTTTATTTGATGTTTTCTTGCCCCTAGTCGAGCGGCGACTCCGATGTGATGGAGGCCAGCCTCAGCGAGGAAGAGGGGGCCGGCTCGGGCTCCGAGGCGCCCCCCGCCGTGGTGGACTGGGCGGCGTGCGTGGAGGAGGAGGCGGGGGCGGCGGGCGGAGGGGCGGACGAGGCCACCAGGAGGCTGCTGCAGCGCCGCGGGGAGCTTGAGACCAGGCGCAGGGACCTGGAGAAGAGAAGACAGAAGATGCAGGTAAGGATCTAATACTGAACAAGGAAGACTAATACTGATGCATCTTGCATCTGAGTTTGTTAATTTTCACGGCTCTTAGGGTACACAACTACTACTACTACTACTTCCCTTATCCGCACCCATGGCGCATAGGGCACTGCATTGGTATACCAAGTTACACTGTATCTTGATCATTTTATTACACGAAGGCAAAATTATCAGTCTTACGCTTCAGTACCAGTCCAAGGTATCACACATGAAATAATATGAAGATCTTATGTTAATAAATATTTCATGTTGACCCCCTACAGGAATCGAACCCGCGACCCTTAGGCACGGTAGCCAAATACGCTACCACTATGCTACGAGGCGGACAACAGGGTACACAACAGGCAACACAAAGCCCAGAAACACGGCATCCCATAAAAACATTAACTAAATCTTGTATCCATTACGACCAAACCATGACTATATCACGACTGGCAGTACGCATCTTGCTACCAATGGTTTATGAACTTTTTTGTTGCTCGTTGTTGCGTCACACTTTCGGTGTTGCGACCAACATTAAATTAATTATTTATTTGTTCTTAAAATAGTACATACCAATTTTTTTACGTATGTCCTAGTATAAACGCTTATTATTTTGTGCGAATAGCAAAACCTTAAACATAATTATTTAATATTAGTTGAGATATATTTTCTTAATATAGACTTAAATAAAGACACTTTTTATTCTTTTTTTATCTCTTCTGGAATTTCTTTATACATTTTCACTGCACTGCATCAAAGAATTTTGTGACTTAGCTTTTTTACGAAACGGTAGCCTCAGTCTATTTCTATTTCGAGTATTATGGCCGTGTTGATTTTGATTTATATATAATTTTTTTGTCAACTCTTTTGAGGAATAACCGTTTATAATTTTTACAAAAACAAAAAAAAAATCAGTTGTGAAACAGTCATTATATTTGTTTCTTTTAACATGGACATAACATTTGCAGATAGGGTGCAATCAGCCGCATTACTTGCGATCACATAGGTCTTGTTCATCTCTTGATCTAGTTTTGTTCTGGTTTTGGTCATATCAAGTCTGATATTAGCCTAATATTAGTCTAGTTTTGGCCTGAATACTAATCTTGTCTCGGTTTAGTCTCTGCCTTATATTGTTGAAGGCATGGCCGGTCTAGTAAATTATATTGTTCGGAAATAAGATTCCAATGTTGAAATGACTGATAGAATCATCATCATAACTTACTATTATGTAACCGTATCTGTTGGTCAAAGTATGCAAGGACCAAAAATAATTTAAACATTTATTTAAAAATTTACTCATAAATTATATTAATCATTAACTTAAGCGGTATTTATACGAGTAAAATCCATATTCATAAACTAGTATTGGCAGACCGATGAACCCGTCATAATGATGATCGCACACGCCGAGTGCGTTTAGCTGGTGCAATTACAGGAACAGACCCGTGGTGCTCAATGATCGTGCAGATTAAACGTCCCCCGTTCGCATTTTGCATCTATAAATACAAAACTAGAATCTTATTTATAGATTGGATTGTGCGAACGTTCTCAAAGCGCGTATTTTTACCGGTCGACTAGTTTTGTCCTATGACTGCCCGTATCTTCCACGGTTGGTAGAAACTACTCTGTGAAACCACGCATAAGATTTCTGGTTCGATTGCCTGGGGGTAATTTCTATGAGTGTCGCGTAAGTTGTCTTCATTTTTAAAGACATTACACATTGCTGTTTTAAAAACTTATTCGTTCACATTTCTGATCATTTATATAACAGCCTCGCTCAGTATTAAAAAAAAACATTTTTAATATTTTATTTGTTCTGATAAGTGGAGAGGATGAGAAAAAAAAATGTAAAGGTTACCAATATATCTTTTAAAAAATAATTCAATGAAATAACAAAACTTTAATTATTTTCACGTATATCCACGTCACGACTGGGGTCATTAGTTAATGTTAATTACTCCGCCAATTACAAGTCTGCAGCACCAACTTCTATCAGTACGTAAATATACCGTGTTCAGGCGAACGATCTATTCAGGAAGATATCACCATGATACAATATACTTTATGTGTCTTCAATGCCCTTGTTTTTGTAATTACGCATTTCCTTAAAAAATACCCAATAACCGAAATAATGATTTTTCAATAACTTTAAAAACAATTGAATTTTTTTTCTTATTTTTTTTAATATTTTGGTTCACTTACTATTTTTCGGACTCTCCGAAAACCCCAAAAGTTTCCTTTTATTGAAGTTTTTTTATAATTTACGCAGGTAATACCGACAGTCATTCGTAATTTGTGTTTTGTTTTAATTTTATTTATGCATAAGATATTATGTAAATGAACGGTTATGTTTTCAATGTTTAGCCACTTGTATCCCTAAAATGGTCACCTGTATATTTTAGTGCGTAATTTAATTACGAGTGTTTAATAATTTATGATGTCCTGGAACAACGAGACAATAATTCGGTCTCATTACCAGTTTGTCCGCTCCTTGTACGGCGTGTTTTTTCCTCCCCTCGGAATAGTTTCCAGGGACCACGTACGGAGCGCCGGTCATGTCCCATTTCGCTTTCACTGCCAAAGTCAAATCGGTCGTCCGTCCCATCAGGAGCCCCAGTCACGGAGAAAAGAAACTCCTAACTGGATTAAAAGTATGAGAAACGACCCAAGTTTCAAGCGCCACAGATCCTAGTAGACCATCACGGAGCGACCTTTCCTAACGAGTTTGGCGTCGTCCTATTTATAAGTTAAGTACTTGTATTAATCAAATTTTCTCCGAAATCTCTACAAAATTCTAACATCGGTATTATTTTCCAACTTTCCGTATAATATAGGTACATAGCGGGATCGAAGAAGTTTTACGTATGATTTTGCTGTTAATTTTTCCCCCTCCGAGAAACGTTTTTGTAAGTTTATAATTCAGTACTTATTTCAATATATCTGCATAATAAAAGCCATAGGAGGATCTTATCCACCACAACAGTTATCTGTCGTTAGCTTCGCGTAACTCCTAAGGAGCTCTTCCTCGAGTGTGTTTCCTATTCTGTCGCTGTCGTCTGTTTAACCGTGGGATCGACTATTGCAATAAAATAATACTAAATAAATAATACTCATTTAACAGTAGAAATAATCATGCTCAGTCCTTAAAATATTCATGTCTACAGTACTTGCATCTGCTTTCCTTATAGCATATGCATTGGCGTATATAGATAATGAGAATTAAGATAATACCCAATGAGGTAGAGTTGTTGAAAAATGCGGATCACGCGGAAATAACGATGTATGGCATAATTTAATTGGACTTAACACACAAATCGTGAGTGCGCCATAGTACTGGCCTCCAACTGAGCCCTTTCTAGGTCAGGGTACCGGGTGCACGCCGCCGCTGCCGCCGCCGCCGCCGCACTACAGTACAGGGTTCACCGCGGACGCCGATAATTCCTCGTTCGATACATTCTTTTCCTTACTATTTTTGTCAAGCATTTGAATTGTTCGCAGTGTCCGTATATGGTCTCTCGCTATTCATTATAATGGTAAGGTGGTATCTCATTACACACAATGAGAGATTAACGGCCAACAGCCAACCTCCGCAGTCACCCTGTTCTCTTGGGAATGAAATTACTCACTGGCCAATTGGCAGCCATCGATTCAGCGCTCCGTAGTTTGTTTATGTCCATGAACATCTCTTATTCGTGTCAGAATATTACGTTAATCACTAACACCCATAGCCGCTACTCAACCTGTTCCGAGTACTCTATTGTTTCCTGGGTACAGCATGCTGACTGCTGACTGCTGACCTGCTGAGATAGCCATTTACTATACTCGATGTAACATTTCAAATCATTTTTATTATTAGTCTCGAGTAAGATTATAGATTGCTGTTAAACGTGCATAGTATATTATATTCACACGTCAGATGTCTATTCAGTGACGCACCACCACACTTACGGCACAAAACAACGATGTTTTAATGTTGAATTAGTTCCGATGTTTTCCCCATCGTTTATTGAATACGTACCTCCTTATTTATATTACTGTTTATTCTGCTCATGTTCTAAATCAAGTTCAAATGTCACAACTTCGTGTCGCGTGTCCGTTTATCTATCTTGTTTCGCCGTTGTTAGTTAGCCACAGAAAAGTGGGTCATTCTATCGGCGCCAGCTTCTCTCAGTTCGCCCTGTTGACCCTATTACCTCGTACCCACAACCAGATCGCAACAGACAACCTGCAAAAATCTGTTTGAACAAGTGCTGCTATAAACAGCCTGCCTCTATCGATGCTGGTCCAAACGGTTCGATACAGGGTCACCTAACAATGCTGGCTAGGGTCAAGATCGATAGGATTCATAATAAAATTACGAGTCAGTGTCAATAAATGCTTTGTCTCAGTCGTTTGTGAAATATAAGCACAAATAAATCTGTTAAGACAGGCATGTTTATAGATCCTAGCCGTTGCACGATGCGGTCTACAGATAATTCGGAATTCGGAGCAAGTAGATCGATGCTTTCTTTTCTAGATTACTCACGCTCATCTCGTAGGTATCGTATTATGCAAGTTCACAAACTCTTTCGCCCACGAATTCCATCTCCAATAAGTAGGCCTCAGTAAGACATACGTAAAGTAGGTTCGCATCACTCAAATCTTACTGTAAAATGCAATTACTTTTTTTATGAGCGAGTGGGTAATCGTACAATAATATTATTTCATGCTTCTGTTTGTCAGTTGGAGCAATAGCCGATCCATAAAAAAGCGTCATCAATTACTTGTTATACCTATTGGACCAACCTACAATTTGAGAGTTTTACAATCAAGCTGTAATACCTCTGTAGTATGCGCATGACCGCATATCAGCTTAGAGAATGAGGCTCTCGTGTTAATCTTGCTGATCCGAGTACGCTTATAGATCCAATCGGATATCATGCTTGTGCGATAAGCTTTATTTATTGGCTCACATCTAATAATACCCCTTGTAAAGTCACCAGACTTGATTCGCTACTTTCGTGTTGGAGTGTCCTTTCTCTTGTAACACAGAGACTTTCTCAAAATTGTTTATATAGTTTTCTTCCATATCTTCAATATCCGTGTCTTGATGAAAAACTACACTTCAGTTAGAGGTCCGTTGTTTTATAGATTGCCGAATTAAACTTGTTTCTTAGATTACGTTCTGGAATTTATTTCCGACTGTTTCAAAGTAACCCCGAAGTGAAATATTCGGGTATATCATAAAAACGAAAATATTTTCTTCTCTTTATATTGTCAACATATTATCAGATCACTTTGTTAACACAAGTTTTCAGAAAAATCAGCATACATTTATTAGAAAACAAGTTGTGGTAGAGCGGGATATAAACCTAGGGATTCCAATCCAGAGTCCACGACTCAACCACTAGACTTCAACCCGGTTGAATTTACTAGAAGTTGTTCAATTTCAATAGATCGCAGTTCATTAATTCAACAACAAAATTCATTTTCATTCATTATACCATATCCGCTCCCTATGTGGAGCATATGGAATCCACAAACTGCCTCCAGGCCAAGCGATCGGCCACCCAGCTCCCGCGCATCCTCCCAAGTCAAGTCCACGTCCCGCAGCTCTGACGCAAACTGCCGACGAATTGTCAACAGTGGACGACCGGGACGCCGGGAACCTGATACCTTGTAAAATAGGCAAGCATGGTTAAGGCTCTCGGAAGGCATACGTAGTATATGGCCTAGCCAGCCGAAACGCCTTCGCCGGATGACAGTAGATACCAAGGGTTGCTGTGTCCGTTGCCTCACCTCTGTGTTCCTTACAAAGTCAAACCACCGCACACCTAAAATTCTTCTAAGACACCTATTCTCAAAACTTAGTATTCTGCTATCTTGGGCCCTAGTTAGGTGCCACGATTCGCAGCCATAGAGAAGAACAGGTGTGATGCAGGAGTTATAAAGGCGGCATTTTGTTTTAAGCGAGTAAATATCCGATCTCCAGACAGCTTTCATACTGTTGAATGCGGCGCCCGCTACTCCAAGCCGCACTCCCAGTTCTTTCTGAACTCTGCCGTTTTCTGTCATGTACGCTCTCCAAGTATTTGAAGCTCTCGACCCTTTCGATGATTTGTCCCGACAAAGCCAGGGGGATCTGGGCATCTTGACACGAGCTGTTACACATGACATGGGTTTTACCAATGTTGATTTTTAAACCCATGCAACATATATATTTGAAATCAGGAATTTTGATCAACATTACACGGAATGAATAACACCATATTTGTCCAAGATACGATGTCCCGCACGCGTCACACCGCAGCACCACGGCCAACTCCGATAGCCGATAGCCGAGCGCGCAGCATTTAGTGTAATGTGTAATGAATTCAGGTATATCTGGCGATCGGCCGCGGCTCCTGTTAGCTGCTGCAGCAACAGTAGCCGGACGATTATGACGTATCGGGCCGTGTATCGGACATAAACATCCGCCCCCGGGCCGCGAATCTGACACCGCCGCAGTGAATTACGACCCATTCACCATATTACTAGCTTCAAACAAAAGGAGACCGCCCATTTCTTTGCTAGTTTACAGGCAAATCGAGGGTGTTCGAATGAAGTGCATTACGTCACTCACAATAAAATCTTGTTTTCTTTATGATTATTTTACTATAATATCTTCTCTTTTTTTAAATAGAAGAATAGAAACACTTGCGTTCTTATGTGTCCATAGAATAATGGCTAAGACGCTGGACTCATGATACGAAGGTTCCGGGTTCGATTTCTGGTGAGATAAAAAAAGTAATATTTAATTGTGATGTTGTTCCTCTCTGTATTTCCCGTTAATTAATTGATTTAGAGTCTCCCGGCCTGTTGTTAAAAAAACTTTCAAAAATAACTGTGCCAGAAAGTAGACAACAAGTTGGGATTGGAACCTACGGAATCTAGCACTAGACCACAACTCGGTTTTTAATATGGTTTAATCGGTATTTCCTTAATTATGTTTTTCTTTAAATCGCTTTGTGTCAAAAAGTAATAATTTTTTGTAAACCATTGGTAGAGTCTGATGCCAGACGCTTATTTGATTTATTTGAAATATTTTAAAAAGGCTCTTCCACTTTGAACTCCCCCTAAAAAATGTTTTTGCTAGACTATTGTAGAACCCTCATATATTTTCTATTCTATTTCTGTACAAAATAATTCAATTTTCTTGTTGATATCGAGATCTTAATTGTAATGTCCCATTAGGATCTCGTTTCTCGTACGTACTCGATCTTATTGAATAGTTATACGAGTACACAGTACACTAGTAGTACGCAGAATGGGTTTCGCTTTACCTTGATGCAATACAGAATACAGAATACAGGTATGCCATCAGATCAAGATGTGAACTTCATCTCGGCTATAAATAGTGGATGTAATAACTACGTAAATATTACGGCACTGTAACACCGTCGGATGATTTACATCGCGTAAATAAATTGCTTTCAAGTGCAACCTATGTATTTAACTACAATCAATTTGGTACACCTACCCATTACAAAATTCATATATCATCTAGCCATCTTGATTTACAGTCGATACATAACTTAGTAGTTTTCAAGAAATTACCATCATTTCATCATCTTATTTTCAATTTCTGGACACATGATACTCGAAACTAGACATTTCAGCTTAATTTGCGAAGCTTTTATGAATTTATAATTTCGGGTTTTTAAAAAAGTATCAGTTGATTAATTCGTCGTCAATCGTTGTTTGGTGACTAAATACTGAATTTATTTCACTGAGTTACTTCTCTTACTTCTCTCCACACAATCTCTGTGTTTTGGTTTGTTCGCTTCATTTTACCTACGTTCGCTTAATTTTTGTATCTCTATCCTTGTGTAATGTATAATGATTGCGCCCTGGTGTGCCACTCAAGCAGCGCTCTGTACTGGAACTTACTGAAGCGTATGACTGCTCATTTACCTTCTAGTAACAAATGATCATGATTTGTGTACCAATGCCATTGGGTGCGGATAAGGGAATTTAGTGGTTGTAGTAAAATTACGAAGTTTGAAATAAAAAATTGTAGACACATTTCTAAATCTTCAAATAAATGGCGTATTTAGGCCCATTAGAAGCAAAAACAGCAATCTGTTACTAAGGCTCGCAATTTCCTAAAACTAATTTGCATAGGAATGCATGGTATGAGAATTCATGGGATAAAAGACAAAACGCATTTGCGCTATTATAAGCATTTTACATTTTCCCCTACATTTTACAAATATACATTTTAACTTAAATAAATTCGACGACCGTTTTAAATATTAGGTACACGGTACCACGATAGATTTTCTTAAACAATAACAAATGATAATACTTCAGTTTCCTTTAATTTGTAAAAGGTTTAATGTTAACGAAAAGTGTGGAAAAGGGG
>JAGVSP010003997.1:0-19035 GCA_022494985.1 Micrasema minimum
CGTACCACAAGTGTGACGGTATTTCATCAAATCTTTATAAAAGCGATTAAAAGTGTATGTAATAACTTTATATTTTGTGTGATTCGTTGAGCTGCTAGTTGTTATTTAGTGTTTTGTGTTATAAGTATCTTAGCATTTTTCATTTCGGAACTTGGCCTTCTCCACTCCATGTTACGTTTAGCAGTCTATGAATATTTATTTGCTAATGAATGTATACAGGGACAGGAATGCTGGGCAATTTGGTTGATCGTATATTGTGGTCTACTACCACTACTTACACTATTCCTTTATCCGCACCCAATGGTGCAATCGGGCACTGCATTGGTACACCAAGTGCAGTGTTATATTTTTATATTGACATTACTTAGTGGACTTCCATGATTTAAAATTGAATATAACTAATAATATAGCAGTGTATTTTGCAGTCTGAAAACGATCCCGTATAAAGCTAAAACTGCATGAAAAAACTGTGTGCTAGTGTCAGATTTAAGCTGACATGACAGTCAATGTTTTTTATGTAAACGTTTAAGTAGACATTGGTTTATTGTATGCTTTTAAATACGTAAAAAAACAATAACATATTTACATTATTAGCTAAATATACAATTTCCTGAGAGCAAACATACGATAATAACTTACAATCGCGTTTCAAAAATACACATATTTAGCGTGTCTTTTGACAGAAGTTTTGACAGACTGCACAGTTTTCTGAACAAGAAACTGTGTAGTTTTCTGAACAAGAAACTGTCCCATATAAAGCGGGCATTAGACTTATATTTTGAGTCCGTAAGATTACTCATTATAATTTTTGTACCAAAATATTGATACTTGATATCAAAATTTGACCAGTAATAGATTAAGTTTTGAAATATAATGGATATTTTCGCTCCTTTAATAATCTGGGGTTCGTCATTAATTTAATTACAGAATTTTGAATATTTTGCACTGATTTCAAATTAGTTTTACATGAGTGACCCCAGGATGTTATTCCGTATCTAATTTTAGATTCAAACAATGAGAGATAAATTAATCTCAATGTTTTCAACGAAGTTAGGTATTTTACTTTGTAGAGCCTACTCAAGACATTTCTAAGTTTCTTTCAAACATTGTTTATTTGTAGATCTCATTTAAAAAAAGAATAAATTATTATTCCCTAAATATACATTTTTTTATTTTTTTATTTTCATTTATTTCGGAAACAAACAGTACTTACAATCAATGTAAACGTAATTATAATAAACATATTATAGTGGACCAGTTAAGTTTCCATATTTATAATTATAATAAGGGGTTTTGTTTGTTATTAATACAGAGAAAAATTTATATAAAACTAAACTTAGGGTCATTATAAAATTTTTAAAAAAATGAGGAAGGGGGTAACAATTTATTAGTAAAAGTTATGAAGATAAGTAAAAGTTATGAAGATATTTCTGGGACTTAGCAAACACTTTTAGGAGTTCTTTTTTAAACATAGATAGGCTAGTATTATTTATGTCAATATGGTTAAAGAAACTATTGAAGTTTGAGCAAGAACGATGCAAGAATGAGTTCTGACCATAATTCGTACTGACAATTGGCAAACGAAAGGTTGGATGATTTCGTAAGGCACGTGCAGGACAGTTAAAATATATGTTTGTTAATAATTGCGGAGAATCAACTTGATTATTAATGATTTTAAACAAGAATGTCATATCTATTACTGTTCTCCTATTTTCAAGATTCATAAGATTGTGATGACGTGCAGATAAGTCGTAGTTTGGAAATGAAAGCGAACATCTAAAATTTAAGTGCTTCAAGAACTTATTCTGAACCCTCTCCAGTCTGTCAAGAAATATAAGTAACATACTGAGGATTCCATATAATGGATGCAAACTCTAAGTGTGTTCTTACATAGCTATAATATAAGTGTTTTAACGTTAGTTCACTTTTGAAGGGTTTAGACACTCGAATAACAAATCCCAACATTTTATATGCCTTCTCAGTGAGTTTGTCAGTATGTGCTTGAAAAGTAAGTTTAGAATCTAGGATGACACCCAGATCCCTTATTTCATGAACACGAGGTAAAGCTGTGCCTGATAAGGAATATGCATAAATAATTGGGTTTTTTGTTCTTGTGAAGGTAATTGTATTACATTTAAGAGGGTTCAATAAAAGTTGGTTCCTGGAGCAATAAATAGAAAGGTTCACAAGGTCTTCTTGCATGTCCAAACAGTCTTGAAAAGATGAAATTTTCTTATAAATCTTAGTGTCATCTGCAAATATTTTGTACTCTGAGAATTTGAAGACTTTACCTATGTCATTGATATAAAGGATAAACAATAACGGGCCTAAATGAGATCCTTGAGGACCCCGGAATGGCAAATTTCTAAATGATGAATGGTGGTTAAGTATTGTAACAGATTGCAGGCGATCCTTTATATACGATTCTAACCAACGTAAAAGGTCTCCGTGAATGCCATAACATTTAAGCTTGTGAATTAGGATTTTATGACTAATCTTGTCGAAGGCTTTACTAAAATCTGTATATTGGGCATCAACCTGATGCCTGTTGCCCATACATACATAATTACTAACAACTTCAATGCTATCACATGTACATTCAGCATTGGTAATATTTTTATGAATGCATTCAAAGTTATGGGAAACGATTTTTGGTAAATAATTATTAATAGCATGAGGGGATCTTATGTACATCAATTTTGTTTTTTTGCATTAATAATTAATCCCGCATCATGAGGCATTAATATACAACTAATTAAAGTTAAATAAAAAATACTTGGTACACTTCCACTTTTATTTATTTTGACCAGTTAGCGCTTTCACCCTGTAACGGGCATCTTCAGACTGGTCGTTACAGGGTGAAAGCGCTAACTGGTCAAAATAAATAAAAGTGGAAGTGTAATAACTTTAATTAGTTATATATCAATAATTTAATCATGGAATTCCACCAAGTAATGTCAATAAAAAATATAAATCAGTGCAGTATCGTCTGTGTACACACAAAATGTTTCACATGTTTAAATACAGCGTAGGACCTAAAATAGATCCTTGTTGAACGCCCTGCAATGAAGATGATTATTAACTATTTAAATGAAAACACTTTGTTTTTAACTACTGTTTTTTTTAATTTTTTTATTAAAACTCCCGACCGGTTTCGAAACAACACGTGTCTCTTTGTCAAGGGTACAAGAATGAATGAAATTAGATAATGAAGTAAGTTGTGTCAGTGCATATGTTCAATGGTCAGGTCTATTGTTTGTCTAAGGTTGAGAGATGAATGGATGGGTGGGTAATTTATGACTTTTTAATTTTATTTTTTTATGGATTAGATATCTTTAAGTTAAGAAGGGGGCTGTAGGAAATATTATTTATTTGATTATTTATTAAGTTGCGATTATTATTTAAAGACTTCTTTTTTAAATTTTTTTTTTTAATGACAAGATGTTCTGGATTGGGTTGTGAGTCCGGTTAGAAGTGGTCAAGGTAGCTACCGTAAGTTTTCAGCTTCCGGTTGCAGAGATATTGATTTGCCATAGAAATTTACTCAAAACTTTTCTAGGATACAGCGTTTAGTCATTCGATAGGGGGGCATTAGCCACAGAATTATTATAATTATTTTAAATAAAGTTAGCCTACATGGTAGATATTATTAATATTTTTTTAATAGGCAGGCAGCTTTTGCTGGTACGGCTATATCTTTTGTACTGCTTCTTGTCTGCCTTCTGCATCTAAACGGTTTTGAACCAGTTGACCGTAGTGGAGTGGACAGCCTAATTTGTTCCAGTCTGAAACTGGGAAGGAAGTTTTTCTAGTGCAATAATGAATTTATTTGCATAATTCCAGATATCGAAGTGACCGAACCACACACGATGAGCTCGTGCCAGCTATGTTGAGCCGCCCCGTCCAGCCGTCGTCTCCGCTGCTCTCGGCGCCACGGTGAAGCCCCTGCTCGCTGCGGCCGGCGCCGCCGACCATGTGAGCTGGTCTCCCGCCGCGAGGACACGCCCACGGCCAGGGGATCGGGAGGGCGGGATGGAGGAGGACGCTGAGAGGGGCGCTGTCGCCCTCTTGGGGACTATGCCGGGTAACTATCACTTCGCCAGGGTTCACAAAGTCTTCCTCTGACTGAATCGAATGCGGATCTTAGAGTTGAATGTCTAGGGTTTCTGCTCTCTGCAACGCATAGGTCTGATAGATTATTCCATACAATATGTTGCTTGGAAGCTAATTTAGTGAAATTAATTAGTTAAATTTTCTATATTTATTTTATTTTTTAAAATAAAACATACATGTATTATATTCCCCAGAGTTATAAAAACTCATACATTTTTAATTACATATTGCACAGTCAAACACGAATAAGAAAGACGATACAAAATTAACACATTCAATCTCAATCCTAAACATCATAACTATCATTGAAAAAACAAATCTTTAAGGGCTCTACTATGTATTGATTTATTTATTTTTACTTCATGGTGTAGTTCATTATATTGGGATCGAGAAATGTTCATTAGGGATTTTTTACCGAATTTTGTGGATCGAAATTTTGGAATGTGGAGGTTTTTTGAATTACGCGTATTGTGACCATGAAGCTCAGAGTTAAAATTGTGTTTCAAACTTGTATGTGCTGAATGATTCAATATGGTAAGTATAGTATTTGTGATTTCATGTAATGGTATTACTTTGAATGGGAGTATTTCTGTCTGGCGATATACTTCTTTTACATGTGTGTCCCAGGGTATCCCTAAAATACTTCTCAGAGCCCTGTTCTGGAGAACTTGAATTTTACAAATTATTATTTTTATAATTTTTTTTTTTTTTTAAATTTATTTGACAAGTAAGTAATATAAAAAAATTAACTTAAAACTAGATCGTGCCAAACAAGTTTTCCCTCGTTTTTCGGCACGTTTCATTCACCGAGTTGACACTTGAGACTTAATTTAGATAGTTTATACTATTATTTATCTACATAATGTAAGTAAATATACATATAAGTAAATAAATATATAAATAATAGCTTTCTTCACACTCGTTTAAACCCCGAAACCCTGGCTCTCCAAGAGAAACTTCCTCAGCAACGCTTTCCTTTGTACAAGATTAGTGGCGCCTCTCACCTCACCTGGAAGCTTGTTAAATATCCTTGGTACCATGTACTCTTCTGTTCTGCTTCCATAGTAGTTGAGTGCTCGAGGTTCCACTAATCGTTTGGCTGTTTTAGCTCTTGTTCCATGTCTATGGTTCACTTGTTGCTTTTTGTCTTCCAAATGTTTTATTATTAATTTAAAGTGGTATATTTGTTTAACTGGGAGTACTCTAGCATATTTGAACAAAATTGTATCATCCTCTTTACTCTTTTTCTTTATTGTATCATCTGTGATAATTATTTTTAAGAGTCTTTTTTGCAGGTTGTATATTCTATTCATGTATGTTTTATGAGTGCTCCCCCAGCTAAGTATGCCATACGACAATATTGACTCTGCTAAACTTATGTAGATGACCCTAAGTATTCGAAAAGGTAGAATTTTTTTTAATTGATGAATATGTTGGTTTATTGGGTTTACATGCACGCCGATTTTCTGACTTTTCACATAATCACTTTCAAGTACTTGTGCTTCGTCAAGCCATGTCCTTCTCGGCCTTCCTCGACTTCTACACCCGGGCGCACTCACACCGTAAATCCTTTTAGCCGTTATTTCACCACTCATTCGCTCCACATGACCAAACCATCTTAATTTTGTGGATAATGCTTATTTCAGCCTTGCACTCTGCTCTAATTTCGGCATTTGAACATCCTACATAGTCTTACCTCAAGCATGCCGGAATATGTGCTTATTCCACGTGAATAATCAGCCCTACAGTCAAGTTAGATAATGTCTAATTTAGATACAATAGCGTGTTTTCAAAGTTGGCACAAAATTTAAGTTATTTTGAGTACGGATTTCCACCAGTAAATCAAACTATTTATAGACTGGTGATTCAAAATCCTAATCAAAAGGTGAACCATTTCAGATAAAATATATATATTTTTGAGATAAAAATATAATTGGCTGCCTGCCCCCTTGGTGTAGTGGCTCAGAAGCTGGACTCGCACTACAGCACTTCTGGGTTTGATTCCCGATGAGATCACAATAATATTAATGGCAATAAGGCATTTGTATATCTGGGAAGCATGTTCACTAGTGATGGAAATATGGACAAGGACATTGAAAGGAGGGTTAGTGCCGGTAACAGAGTTAATGGTGCCTTAAAGTCGGTAGTATCTAATAAGTGCTTATCAAAAGAGGCTAAATTGACAGTGCATAATGGAGTTCTGGTACCAACCCTTATGTATGGAAGCGAATCATGGAGTTGGAAAAATAAGAATGAAAGTAGACTGAATGCTGTAGAAATGCGATCTATGTGTGGTAAGACCATGTATGATAGGTGTACAAATGTCAAAATTAGAGCAGAGTGCAAGGCCGAGATAAGCATTATCGACAAAACTAAGAGAGGGCTTTTACGATGGTTTGGTCATGTGGAGCGAATGAGTGATGAAAGAACGGCTAAAAGAAGTTTAAATGCAAGTGTGCCTGGATGTAGAAGCCGCGGAAGGCCGAGAAAGACATGGCATGACCAAGTACGTCAAGTACTTGAAAGTGGACATGTGAAAAGTCGGAATAATCGACGTGCGTGCATGAGAAGATGTATGAATGTGGAGGAAGCAAGAGAAGTATGCCAGGACAAAGTGGTGTGGCGTTCTATCCTCTCTGCCTACCCCTACGGAGAAATGGCGTGATGGTTAGTTAGTTGGTTAGTTAGGCATGCTAATTTCTCCCGCTTGGCGGTGCTGTTGTAGATGTAGACCAATGTAGATATAGAGACCTATCAAATACTGTTATGTACGACTGTTTTGTGCGTTAATTTTTAATTTAAATAAAAAATGGTTGATAAATACGGTAGCTGGACTTAAATGAGTTCAAAAATAATACAATATGTGGGTTCAAATTTATCTCATTGTATTCTAATGAGCCACATTGCCACTATGGACCATTGGGTGTGGATAAGGGAGAGTAGTAGTATTTATAAAGTGAGGTTTGACTTAAGATACCCGGCATATTCTTATTTATTTATTTAATTACAGGTAACTCTACAATGTGACAATATCTATAATTTTACATATTATCATAATAATTACATACGCGGTTTTATTGCACATCAATTACAGAATTACACAGCATTATAATACTCGTATACAATTTACAGGTTTAAAAAAGCTTTAAGTATTTTGCATAGATATGTTCAATCAGAGGTTATAAAAAGATTTCAAGTTCCTCTTGAATTCACCGCATCTATCATTAAATACATCAATATTTAAATTCTGCAAAACATGTTTTTTTTAAAAACAATTTCTTATTTCAGGTATAAATGGTTCACGACGCCTGAAGCAGTTGGAAGGACTGTTTTTAGGAGGCCCTATACAGGTTAGTTACAAAACAATTTTAAACAGATTTTTTTCCAAGAAATATCAAAGATTTGATAGCACAATGAGTAGTTCCATAGTTTTCCAAGGTATTTTATTTCTATTACCTTACTATTTAACTTAGCCAAAAAAAAATTATTATTTTGTGTGTGTTATTAATGAAGATACTATTTTTTAAAGTTCCGTATATCAAATACCGCGCCAAATGACTGTACTTGTGCGTCATTTTACAGTACTGACGTCATGAAACGGGTGCCAATCTGTGGTTCCGACTTTCGTATTTTGGTTTAATTGAATTTTTGTTTATTATCATGTATTATTTGTATGATTTATGAATTCAATTGAAACGAGCATTGTTTTTAATGAACGTACTCAATACATTTAATACCGTCGAGTCGACGCATAGTTCTGTCAGATTGACGGTCAACAGCTCTTCTAGGGAGGCTGAATGACGGCCATCTTGTTTTGCGATAGAGACCTGTATGTAGATTGATTTTGCATATTACATGTGTCTTGCATAACATATCAAAACGTTCGGTTCGGGGTTTAAAAACGGAAACAGGGAACAGTAAATATAGATGCAAGTAGTGACGTCATTGTTTACGATTTTGAAATGAATGTGTTTTTCAACATTTTTTATTTATGTTTACGTGCTTTTTAGAGATATTTCACCACACTTTAAAATTTTGTTTTGATAGAGTTTTGTGTGTGGGTTCCGCAGGGCCGCGGCCACAGCTTCAGTGTGGAGACCCTCATCGATGTCCTGCTGGTTCTGTATGACGAGTGCTGCAACTCCAGCCTCCGGAGGGAGAAGACCGTCACCGACTTCATAGACTTTGGTAAGCTGCAACCTGCGTGAACCAGTGGAGTGAAGCACTTTGGAAAAATTAAACATGCTGTACATAGGATATGTGCGTTTGTGTGTTCCGAGTAGCGCTGGGTTCGCCTCGACTTTGTATAAATACATTTTACATTTTTTTTTATCCTCCACTGTTGTCGCTATGGCCTTACTTTCGAACGATTGTCGATCCTGGATTAGTTTTGTTTATTGGCATTTTTCATAGAAAATGTCACATAATAGAAGATGACTAGAGTAGATCATTTGAAGACATAGGCCATGGCAATACTAAAACATTGAAATGGAAAAATATTCACTACTCTCCATGAAATTTGAGAAACATTCTGTATACATATACAAAAATCATGATCAGTAGAATAAACATCTTTCTTTTCAAAAATATACTTAGGGTAATAAACTCCTAACCTGAAAATTTGGTTTAAAATAATATGACATTTCGCACTCTATAAACCAGAGACAAATGAATTTTCGAACAAAAGTAGAACCGTTGCTATCATCACTTGTCGCTTCCAAACACGGCTTTTCCATTACACTCCTATAGGGATGTCAAATCTCTAACTCTTAAACTCAATCTGTGAAAGGTATCACATAGTATGGTACTGTGAGTTCAAAGTTATTTTACTTCTGACAGCTATGTTATTTTATTTCTTTTTGGACTTACTTAGACAGTTTTGAGATCAGCTAGTTAGCTTAATCCATAGCCTGTCTAAGGCACTGCATTGATACACTAAGTGCATTGAATCTTGATCAGTTGTTTCAATATGAAACACAATAGCTGTCAGAGGTAAAATAACTGTGAACGATGAGTACCTTGTAACACTAACCACAGACGTGCGGAAAAGTAGATTAGCTTTCATAAAGTTTATTTTGTTTTATTATTGAAATGTTGGCATTTTGCTCTTTTGGGAATTTTATACTTGTTCTGTTGGCAACTTGGATATTGACATTTTGTCTTTATCTTTGACTTTTTGATGAACTGACAGACGTTCTACTGTCGGATGTCATTTCTAGGTTAGGTTCATACTACTTTACCCTTACATGCTCCCGCCGTTGTCCAATGGCTAGCCACCGTCGCTGCAGTAGTCATGTGATGCGACACTAACGCCATCTAGTGTCGCCTTCATCACGATAATAAACTGCCTCCGCGACTCTCTGGGCGATTTACCATTCGACGCGTTGTGCTTGCAGTGAAACCGGTGGCCCAGTCCATCAAGTCGCTGCGGCTGTCCCGCGATGACTTCGAGGTGATCAAGGTGATCGGGCGCGGGGCGTTTGGGGAGGTGTGCGTCGTGCGGATGGCCGGAAGCGAAAAGGTCTACGCCATGAAGATACTCAACAAGTGGGAGATGCTCAAGGTATTTATTTTATTTTATTTTATTTACTTTCAACGCCCATAGGGCTTTTACATTTAAACAAAGTTACACAGTGTTATGTATTATGGTAACACTGTTTTATAATAGCAACATCGAGTACTCTCTGTATGTGACAGCTGGATTTGCAACAATAATAAAACCACCCAACATGGTTTATGTTTTTATTTTAAGAATTCCAAATAATGACCTATCAATATGATTTCTTAAATTTTATAATCATCATCACCATTCCATAATGTTTCTCATGTGGAGCATATGGATTTAAAAAAAAAACTAATATGGCCGACGCAACAATTTTTTTACAAAACTAAGATGGGTATCGTCTTCAGGGTTATTAAGGGTCCTAATTTCGAATTTATCGCTTACTTTAAAATCCAAGATGGTGGATGTAAATTTTCTTGGTAATATGAACTTGGACATCATTTCCATGGTTATTAGGTGTCCGGTTTTAGAGTTTAGCGTTTATTTTCAAATCCAACATGGCGAAGGCAAAAATAAAATGAAGATGGGTACCCTTATTAAGGGTCCTAATTTAATCAATGTGTTGTTAAATTGTCGATGTTCTCTTTTCAAAATCTTCTCTTCTTTCTTTCTATTCGCTCTTATGTGGGAGCATGTGGACATGAGTATTCTGAGCTTTTCAAAATTGCATATTGAATATTGTCTGTCTGGTTTCCAGCGGGCGGAGACCGCGTGCTTCCAGGAGGAGAGGGACGTGCTGGTGTTTGGGGACAGGAGGTGGATCACCAACCTGCACTACGCCTTCCAGGACGACAGCAATTTGGTGAGGCAACAAATCCTGTGACTCGTTCAAAGTACTGACGCAAATTATCCATTATTTTGATAATGGAACAACCAAGGAGGTTCGGTGATTGTAAGGAGATTAATACAGGGTTATTTTTTAGTCAGTTAACAAGAAAAAACCCTGAATTCAGTATCGTTAATAGAACCCATTTCAATAAAAAAACATGTCCTTTCTCAAATAAAAAAAAAGAAAAGTGCACCCAAATAATTCCTCAGAAATAGTAAAGACTTGGTCACCTCTAAGGCGGGGCGTCCCCCCCCCCCCCCCTCCCTCCCTTAATGGGACAGGACTGCGCGAGCGGCGCGGCGTGCGCACCCCCACCGCGCGCACTCTCCTCCCTCGTCCAGCTCGACCAGCTTTGAATAGGGTGAGCGTAAATTTGTAAAAATTATAGGAATAAAAATAATAAATCATTTAAAAAAAAAAAGTATATGTTTTTTTATTGAAATGGTAAAAAATAACCCTGTATAATCAACTTAAATTGTTGAAGCTTAAATTAATCAAAGGAAAATATCCGTAATGACAAAGAAGATACGACAATTAAGCCATTGTAATGACTTCCATTATTTTTAATTCGCAACTAACAACAGTTTTCGGAGTAATCGTTTATCCCTTCTCTGCCATATTACTAGGTAGGCTTTATGATTATCAAATGTGTAGATTTAGTAAAATTTTAGTATGCCTACTTGGGAAAAACTCATTATTAACTCTTTGACTGCCTTTACATTTTGAATATTTTCATCCAAACATAGAAAAATGTCAACGGAGATGGTTCAGAGAAAATTTCAAAAACCACTGCAATTTAGTAAGAGTATAAACTTCAATTTTTTCACACCGCAATATGCACAACAGTTTATCTCAGCCCCCGCAGACATATTGCCCGATGTAAAATGCGTTGAATTACTGAGATTGGTTCGTGGTGTTTAATTAAGGGAATGCATCGATTATTTATTGTCGAACAAATCAAATTTCACAATGGCATTTGATTACAATAAAGAAATGTTTTGTCTAGTACCTGTTGATGGACTACTACTGCGGAGGGACTTGCTGACTCTGCTGTCCAAGTTCGAGGACAGGCTGCCCGAGGACATGGCCAGGTTCTACATAGCCGAGATGATACTGGCCATCCACAGCATACACCAACTGAGATACGTTCACAGGTAGGCCGAATCACACGCTAATTCCAGATTGCTGCCTTCGAAATGTGCTGCAGATGCATGCCGGGGATCCACTCGTCAGATCACATCTCTTCCCTTCCTTCTCCCCCAAAACTTCCGCAATTATGAATATTTTTAGTACATTACAGTTTTATGACATATTGTTTTTAATGCATTCCTCTCTGGGGGACCCCGTGCTGAGGAAAGCATTTTATAGGTTAATCGGCTTTTTATTTATAAAAATATTATTTATAAAAATATAACAAGTTAATCAATAATTTACGCAGGGACTTAATCAATGTCACTCACTAATTCTACCACAAAAATGGTAGTTTATTTGTGCAATGGTATTATTGTGGCAATATCTTGAGTCTTGAGTCTAGAGCACAGTAATCAAAGATTAATACACATCAACATGTGGATTTTTATTGATTCCTTCTCTTCCCTGTTCCATTGACTGACTGCAGTTTTTCTATTAATTTTAATGTTATCTATTTAGATGAAAGTAGATTAAATGCAGTTGAAATGCGATCTCTCAGGTGAATGTTTGGTAAAACTATGTATGATAGGTGCATTTATGTTAAAATTAAAGCAGAATGCGCAAGGCTGAGATAAGCATTATCGACAAAATTAAGAAAGGTCTTTTACGTTGGTTCGGTCATGTAGAGCGATGGACGATGAAAGAACGGCTAAAAAAATATATGATGCGACGGTGCCTGGATGTAGAAGTCGAGGAAGGCCAAGAAAGACATGGCATGATCAAGTATTGAAAGTGGACACGCAAGAAGTCGGAATAATCGACATGCGTGCATGAGAAGATGTATGAATGTGGAGGAAGCAAGAGAAGTATGCCAGGACAGAGTGGTGTGGCGTTCTATCCTCTCTGCCTACCCCTACGGGGAAATGGCGTGATGCTTAGTTAGTTAGTTAGTTAGTTATAATACAGGGTGTAACAAAACTCGATGTACAACCCGAAAACTGGTGAATCTACATCGTATTTGGAGACGATTGTGTATTATGACTTCTTAATCAATTTTTTTTTCTTCTCGCAAAAGTTTTCATAAGTATGGCAGATTAAGTAAAATTGCTCAAACTCTTATTAAAACGCGTTTTTAAATTTTGTTTTCTTTATCGATTGTATTGATTTGAGAGTAAATACGTGATATTTAATAATAATTTGCAAAAAAAAAACGAAAAATAAAATTTTATCTCATACTTAATTTTCTCGAAAACTAAGGGTCAAATCAAAAAATTTTATTCTACAAAATCGACTCCAAATATGATGTGGATTCACTGGTTTCCCGCTTGTACATCAAGTTTTGTTACACCCTGTATAATATAAAATAATATGTCCTACTGAGTTATTTACTGCAACTCGTCAGTAGGTGCATAAATACAAAATTAATGTTTGGGTTATTTTATCTTAAATAATGATATTTACTAAACTAGAGACAAAATTTAAATGATTTGCTCTTTCTGTTCAAAGTATTAAAATCTATGTTTGATTGTTGTCAACTAACAAATTTAATTAGTATACGAGTGCCTGGTCGAGTTACCCGTAGTAATGCACTATTTTACTGTAGCCAATCATCGACCAATTACAGTGCTAACTCACCGATACGAAGAATGCACGCACTGGCTAACAAGTATACTAGCAATATTCATGTTTTCAACACAAATCTAGTGCATTTTAGGGAACAGTGTCTGGATGCCATCTCTGGCGGTAATGAATAGCTACCTACTGTGTAATCATTTAAAAATGTATATGTAAAAGCCTTATGGGCGTAAAAACAATAAAATAAAATTCCATGTTTTATAATATAAAGTGTTACGTTTGTTTTCCAGGGATATAAAGCCGGACAATGTGCTGCTGGATGCCAACGGCCACATCAGGTTGGCGGACTTTGGTTCGTGCCTCCGGCTTGGCGACGATGGCTCTGTGCAGTCCAACGTGGCCGTCGGGACCCCTGACTACATCTCCCCGGAGATACTGAGGGTAGAGAATTATATATCATTACTCTTTTGTACACTGTACTGATCAATCCTAACGCCCCACTTTACCTGCGTGCGGAGTCCCCTTTTACCAGCGGAAGGTTAGTGGAAACGCCGGTGATGTTGTGTTCGTTTATTCAGTTAACCAGGATGAGTATTGCGTGTCGGATGTTGAGTGCGGGCAGTTCCGACATTGGTAGCGGAGCAACGAGGAGAGCAGATGATGCGGGTCGGGCTTCCGTTGCTGGTACCAGAAGTGTGTATCCAGAACGTGGTCCGAGACTTCCATGACGGCGTCGTCTACGTCAGGCATGACACTGCGTCTTGGCTGCTGACGTGGACTGGCGATTCTCCGACTGAAGAGAGTAACTGCGTAGATGGTATAAGATGGTTGTGTTGCACTACTGTTCTGACCCTCGGTACGGGGATAAACATTCCTGTGCAAAGCCATACTGCCTGTGTGAATTGCAGCGTCAGCTGATGATTTTCTAGGAACTACCTACTCGTGTAGTAATAACTGACGCAGCTGAATTATATTTGCACTTTGGACGAATGGTTTCCACACTATAAAGGAAGCCGAAACAGTCACCTCTTTTAAATAACTTCTAAAAAAACATTTCCTATCTATTCCTTAAATTTTAATCCTGTTTTTACCTTCCTTCTATCTATTAGGCAATAATCTCGCCAATGTACACAACTCTTTGTACAAAAAGCCAAATAAATTTTAATTTAATCTACCTCTCTTTCTACTACCATTAAGTAACATTATTTGGCCTAGTGATATATGACAACATTGTTTTTTCCAGGCGATGGAAGATGGCCAGGGGAAATATGGACCCGAGTGTGACTGGTGGTCTCTAGGTGAGCTTCTTAATAATTCATGTTTTCATCAATTGAGAAACAGATCGTGTGATTTTTTAAATTAAAAAGACAAAGTATTTATATAATATAGACAGAGCGAATTTCTCTTCCAAGTAAAGCCAATTTTAAAAGGTTTGAATGTGTCTGTGCTTGGAATATATATATTGATATATTGGACAATACATGCACTTGCGGTAGTAACAATAATGGGTATATAAAAAAAGATAATAATAAATTGGTTACATACATGAATAAATAATGGCTTCAAAATCTGTGTGATTTTTTGTTTTATTTTTCTGTATTCACTGTAACTTTTGGTTTACAAGCTGTTATATTCGAATAATAATAGGAATGCATTCCCATTTTGGATCTTATATCCGCTCAGATGCCGAAGATGGTGCCGCTAATGACAACAAAATTGCGCTAATGAAAGCCAAATGACTTTGCATTTTTTGCGTTCATTATTTTCGTGTGAAAACTAAAGATATTCCCGAATGAATAGCAATTATTAGTTGGCATATATGTATATAATAAGTGTATTTTTACCTGTGTTTATTGTCACGAAATAATGTTTAATTCACAATAACATCACAAATGTCAGGTGATGTCTGCCATTTTGAACTCCCTTTGAAAGAACTCCCTTCGAACCGGGTTGTGGTCTAGTGGTAGATTCGAGGATTCCGGATATGAATCTCTAGGTTCGAATCCCACTCCAGCACAACTTGTTTCCTGCTTTCTGGCACAGTTATTTTCGACTATTTGAAAGCAGCCCGAAATTGAAATATTTGAGTATATCATAAGAGCTCAAGTATTTCTTTTTTTTAAAAAAAAAAAAAAAAAAAGAACAAATAAAATAATTATGCCAACTCGCAAAACTGCACTTTTTTTAACCAAACACCTTTATTGTTATATTTTATTAGTTTATTATTATAGCCAAAAACAGCCGTCATCCTGGGCTTATTTACAGAGATACTCGGTGTTGCCATTCCAAACATAGTGTTGATATAACACAAGCCTATTTATCATTTCATTACAATGGTTTGTAGTTTTTATTCCCCATACAAAATCTTTACCAAAATCAAACATAAAATAATTGTATCTCTGCTATTAATTATCCGATTTAAAAACGGATTGCTCCGATTCTTAGCTATATTTTTCTTAATTCATAGAAAATTTAGCTTTACAAGTTTGACTGATGTGAGCACTTTTGCCCCCCCCAGTGTGTCTGCATGTACGAGATGCTGTACGGCGAGACCCCCTTCTACGCGGAGTCCCTCGTGGAGACGTACGGCAAGATCATGAACCACCGCCACAGCTTCGACTTCCCGCCAAACGACTCGCTAGCCATGGAGGTATGTGTACATCTTCCGCGGGCAAATAACACAAAAATAACTAACTAACTAACTAACCATCACGCCATTTCTCCGTAGGGGTAGGCAGAGAGGATAGAACGCCACACCACTCTGTCCTGACATACTTCCTTTGCTTCCTCTACATTCATACATCTTCTCATGCACATACGCCGATTGTTCCGACTTTTCACATGTCCACTTTCAAGTACTTGACGTACTTGTTCAAGCCATGTCTTTCTCAACCTTCCGCGGCTTCTACATCAAGGCACACTTACATAAAAATTTTTGTCGATAATGCTTATTTCAGCCTTGCACTCTGCTCTAATTTCGACATTTGTACACCTATCATACATAGTCTTACCACACCTAGATCGCATTTCAACAGCATTCAGTCTACTTTCATCTTTCTTTTTCCAACACCACGCTTCACTACCATACATAAGGGTTGGTACCAGAACTCCCGTTGTGTACTGCCAATTTTGCTTCTTTCGATAAGTTCTTATAACACAAAAATGTACCCACAAAATAGCTAATGTTGAGCGGAGGAGACAATAACTCTTTTACAGATTTAATTCAATATACTTGAATCACGAGATACATGTCATTAACATAGTAACATAATTTTTTTATGCACAAGCACACGAACATTGATTATCTCTAAAATAGTTGGTGAGTTGGACTGTAGTTGGTTGGTTCTTGTGGTGTTGATGATTAAAACTATTTCTTATTGAACTTTTAGTTTTATTTTCTATAGTTTTACAATATTATATATGTGCCAACACGGCTAACTTTGCAAAGGCTCAAGTACTTGTTACTAGATCAAAGTTTGTGGAGAGAAGAGAACGAAATTGACATGACAGCTGATTATATAGTCTGAAGTTAGTTGCAAAGGGAAGCTATGCACAGGCAACAGAGTTGCTAGTAATAAAAAAAGACTTTAGTATAGGCTGCATGAATTTAAGTACTTGACTAATAAAAATTCCTGTTTCTAGAGTTAGTGACTTTTGCATGAATGCCGACAATGTATACTTTTATCGAATAATATTATTTAAAATTTATGTTTGTAAAATTTCACTTCAGGTATCGGAAGAGGCGAAGGACTTGATAAGAGGACTGATTTGCTCGGCCGATACGAGATTAGGAAAGAATGGCATTGTAGATTTCCAGGTAATTATAATACATGGTGTCACAAAACTCGATGTACGAGCGCGAAAAACAGTGAATCCTAGTCATATTTGGAGTCCATTTCGTAGATTTTTTTTTATTTGACCCATTTTTGAGAAAATTGTGTAAGAAGTCAATTTTTTTTTGATAAATTCTTGCAAATTCTTATCAAGTATAATTTATTTAGTCAAATTAATAGTATCCAGAAATAAAACAAAATGAAAAAAATGCATTTTAAAAAAGCATTTGTGCAATTTGACTTAATCTGAGAACTCGTAAAAGCATTTTATGAGAAGAAATTTATTTTTTTAACCTCAGATTAAAAAGTAATACATGATGTAGATTCTCCAGTTTTCCGGTTGTACAAAGAGTCACTGCACACGGTAGTATTTTTCAAGTTTGGAATGCCACTTTCTGTTTTTTTTTTTTTGCAGAATAATACTTATAAAAATATGTTGTAATTTCTTCTAGTCGCATAAATGGTTTGGGGGTCTAGATTGGGACACCATAAGAGAGATGCAGGCGCCCTATGTTCCTGATGTGTCCAGCCCCACGGACACTTCTAACTTTGACGTAGATGACACGGACATAAGGTAACTTGAGACAGTCAATTATTTTATATTTATCATAGATTGATGTGGCTTGAGCAGACACGCCGGTACCCTGTGTGTACCTGAACCGACCCTCAACCACCCGAGGACCCGAGCCAGGTCCGTCCCAGAACAATCAACTAAATAGACAATACTTAGTGCAATTCTAATTTATACTAAAAGAACAAAAATTATTTTAAATACCACACAGTGTAGATTCGTAGTATAAAGGGGATCCTCAATCATCCATGCGCTTTGAAGCTACAAGATGGATTGTTGTCTAGCCTCCTACTTAAGCCCGCTATACAGGGTGTAACAGAACTCGATGTACAAGCGGAAAACTGGTGGATCTACGTCATATTTGGAGTTGATTTTGTTCCATGACTTTTTGATTTGAGCCTTTAAAAAAACCAATTTTTTTTTTTTTTTAAAAAGTCTGTTTTTCCGTACGTTATTCCGGGTTAAGGTAATGAAATGAACGCCCCGGGAGCTGAACGCATGAGTTGAGAACACCGCTGTCTCCCTCTTTCCTCCACACGAGTCCCGGCGATGCAACGAAGTATGGAGGAGAGAGGGAGACAGCGCCAGCGGTGTCCTTGACTCGCGAATAGACTTTAATACACGTGTTAATGTTTACATACTAGGTACCAACACAACACAAGCAGATTTGGTAAAGCAGATTTATTTATTCCATGTCACAAATAATCCATCGATGTCTAATGTAAAACAAATTGATCGATATTAGTACCTAAAAATTAATCATACCACAAAGAAGCTTCAAGCATCCGATTAATCCGATTTGAAAGATGTCACTTATTGATTTTCACGGAATTTTCGGAACTTTCGCTACACTGGACTAGCATAATATCGTAATTAGATATTATTTCATTTTAATTTAAACTTATCACTCAAATATTCGTTTTAGTTCGAACGTAATTATACTTATTCGTTTAAAAATACGCCTAAAATGACAAGCCTGCCCGCCGGTTGCGTCATTATTTGAGGTTATGTTATGAACAAACAAACAAAAATGGCGCGCCCCCCCCCTCCACAGCGTCAGTGCCGCGATTCTAAATGAGTCGACAAGCCTTCTTCGAATATGAATTTGTACTGAATTCGTATGCGCAGAAGTCCTGCCAAAAATATAACAGAATACCGACCCAGAACATATGTTTCCAACCCGAAAGTAACCAACTCATTTCAAAAGACCAGTTAAATTACTGGTTAAGCCGCTTTGTAACAACGAGTTCTGTTACATCCTGTATTAAGGACATGTTTTACTACCACAGTTTTCTTGTGCAGTCTGAAAACGGTCCCGAAAGTAAAACTGCTGAAAAAATGTGTGCTTTTGTGTAGATTTAAACTGACATGCAGTCAATTTTTTTATGTAAAATTTTTTGTAGAATTGGTTTTTTATTTT
>JAGVSP010003998.1:0-18200 GCA_022494985.1 Micrasema minimum
ACAGAAGTATGTGGTTCAAAGAAAACGAAAATTACTGTTTATACGCTTGGGAACTTGCGTCAATCGCTTAGCTTGAAATCTATGTTATTTATTAAGATGACATCTAATATTTTTTATAAGAAGGCCATGATGTTTTTATTTATTTTTACTCTTTTCGTAGCAAATTTTAATAAAAATTTAAAACAATAATGCCATACTTTTTTGAAAATTTAATTCCATACTTATAAATTTACATAGACTAATTATTTATATTATACTTAATCCCTAACTACGTATTCTTATCCTAACATTGTACATTTTTTAAAATTAGCTTTATTATACACTAGTAGATTTATCATAAATCTGTTTTTTCTTCATAATATATAAAAACTACATTAATTTATAAACTTATTCTCGTACACTATCACTGTTAATATCCATTTAAAAAATGTCGTTTTGTTATAAATTATATCACCACCAATAAACTCTTATTCTTAACACTATTCAACCATAACCATTTTTTTGTAAACTCTTTGACTTCTTGATATTATTACATACAGCTAAAATATGAGTATTAAATTTTTTTAACTATCACAAAGGGACACATTTATCCATCACATTTGAACAGATTTTTATCGCTCAAGAATGCCTCTATTTCTAGTTAAAGGTTCCGAAATAGAAAGGTTTTTAATAAATAGAAAACGATTGCCGATAAGATTTAGCCTATTTCGTTTTAATTTCCTCTTTCTAATGAGGTTTTTCGGTTGAAAGAAATATTATGTTGTTTCTTATCGACGATGTCCTGTTTGTAATTACATTAACTAACCCCCTTTCTTTTGTTTCAGGTAAGTAACTCAAGCCACAAGTTATCGTGCATTATTAAATAACTCTCGAAACACGGATAAATTCTGTACGAGAATGGTAACTATTCATAAAAAAATATAATTCCCCTATTTACCCTATTACAAAAAAAATAATGACCCTATTTCACTTCTGTTTTCTTCTTGTTTCTTTTCTCTTTATTTTATGATGTAATAATAAACATTCTGTTTTACTGTATATTTGTTTGATAAAGAAGCAAAACTGGATTAGTCCGTGTTTTCGCTCCAAAGCCTGCAATCTTTGTTAGTTTTTGTAACTTGTGACCCCGATCAGACACTTAAGTACCTGCCCCGGATTAAAGCGAGTTTAGTCGGGCAAACACTGTCCTCTCGAAAGGTTTTATCTGGGGACGGCGACGTTTGGCTGATGCAAAAAATGGCCGCGACACCTGCTAGTTTTTTTAGAATAAATCCCGGATGGCCCGGTGACGCCGTATCTGGGAGGAGCCCGGTCCTGAGGGAAACCGTTACAGTTTTTAACCACTTGTAGCATTCAGACATTCCGACATAGCACCCGGCTTGCCTTAATTACTGTGTTTTTCTTTCGATACTTGGTGCATCCTTACTCCCTTCATTTTGTCCTTGAATAAATTATCTTTATATTTTATCGTTGATACGGAAGTTATAAATCGCTGACGCTCGTATGGTTTGGATCGTCGGCTGATAGCTGAAACCACGTTGTTCCTAGCATTCAGACTTATAAAGCTGATCGGTTACTTTTTTGTTATGTTTGAAAGCGCCCCATTCATCGGAGCATTCAGAGTCCTTTCTTCATTCACGGATCCTGTCCTTCAGCTGCCGCGCCGTCGAGCACGCCTGTATGCGAATTGACCTCGGGCATTATCCGTGATATTAATCACTTTTCCTCGTGTTTAAGAGCAGTAGGGCGAGATTGCCGTATGCTAGTCGTGTGTTCCATTTTTTAATCTTGTTCAAATTTTGATTTATCAAATTATTATTGTGATATTCCCTCAACTAGTGAATTTCTTCATGGCCAATGTAAATTCAGATATGACGAGATTGTGTTATTAATGTAATGGTTTGTGGTTGTGGTAATGTAGCTTTAATACTTCAAAATTTTTAGGTTAGACAGCTTGTATGTTGAAATGTACATATTACGTTTTTTCTCGAAATGTATTGCTATCATCCTTTTGATGTTATATTGAATTTCGTATATGTTTGGCAATGTAGTTCTTTGCTTTAATTCATTAGATTCGTTTTGATAAATTCTTATAAAGAATAATATTTTTCATAGAGATTTCTTGTTAAACTCTGGCTGTTGGTGAGAATGGGCGGGATTCTGGATTCAATATGGAGGTCCAGAATCATCACATGTAATAACATTACTAGTATTCGAGTTCATTATTTAACGTAAACCCTTTGAAAGCTTTTCGCAGTAATTACGATTTATTTTCTCCATCTTGTCAGCATTTTTTGCCCGTATCCCTACAAGAATAAAAAAGACTAATTAAAGATTAATAATTAAACAACCAATGGTATTACAATCTTGTTTAGAAATTTTATATCAAACTGTTTACTGTCTACGAAGAGTCTTAAACAGGATCATATTACTTCTGATCACGGGATTAATTTGATTCTTTGAAATTAATTAAAACAATCGTATGAAATGGCATTGAAATGACATTGGCAGAGCTTTAATTTCATTAAACCAAAATATAGAAAATAACTAGACTCATAAAAAAAAAAACATTTATATATTTTTTTAATTAATACTACTACTACTTTCCTTATCCACACCCAATGGTGCATAGAGCACTGAATTGGTACACCAAGTATTTCAATTTTTTTTTTAACTTTTTTTTTGTCAAATCAGCAAACACTCAAAATATATGAAATACCACGTTTTGTAAATTTCCTTTTCACAATACTTTATTCAGTTTTGTTAAAAGGAAATTTTAATCTTTGAATAATTCGATTTGTTTTATAAATAAACCAAAATATTAATAATTATATTATATGTTTGGATAAAAAATGTATTGAAGTTACGATATTAGTACATTACATATAGCCGCTCATGAAAATGTCTTATAAAATACAAAGAAAAGAGAATGCGTTTTTTTGCATGCAGATATGGATCCATAAAATATTCCATTTATCTCAATAGAATGATAGGAGTGTATTTTTGAAGTAAATGTCCATAATCTAATAGATAGGTTTGTCGTAAAACTTTAAAATAGCATGCTGAGACGATCGTTAAATAGAAGCGCATTCACGTTTATTCGTCTGAGGCATTTCTTTACGAGAAATGATTCGAAACAGGAGAAACTACTCGAAGAAACGCTGGGAGACAAATGTAATGGAAATATACGTAGGTTACATTTCTTTTGTGACTTGGTGCAGTCTAGAATATTCTGAACTAATAATATTCGAAGGGAAAGATGTAACCGCTATCGAAACGAAAATTGTAAAATTTAAATCTGGCTATTTTGTAGAAACTAAAAAATTTATATTCGTGTTTAATTATTTTTAGCTTAAAGGTCAAGCTTTCATTAAAAATACATTCTACTTTTATGAAGTTATTTATTTTACCTATTAAAGGCGCAAAAGGATAATTTTTTAAAATTATAAATACACAATTTATATTTTAATGACTACATGATAATATGAACTGAGTTAAAACCTAATTAATATAGTTAATTAATTAATACTATAATGATAAGCAAGGTAGCGACATACTCGTATAACCACATGAAGCCACCGAGTCCTGGTACCAATCGTAATGTATGGAAGCGGAGCATGGAGCTGGGAAAAAAGACGAAAGTAGATTGAATGCTGTTGAAATGCGATCTCTCAGGCGAATGTGTGGAAAAACCGTCTATAATAGGTGAACTAATGTCGAAATTAGAGCAGAATGCAAGGCTCATCATAAGCATGCCAAAAAAAGGATAGGTATTTTACGATGGTTCGGTCATGTGAGGAGAATGAATGATAAAAGAACAGCTTAAAAGATTTACGATGCGAGTGGGTCTGGATGTAGAAGTCGAGGAAGGCCGAGAAATACATAGATTGATCAAGTATATACTTGAAAGTGGTCATGTGAAAAGTCGTAATAATCGACTTGCGTGCATGAGAAAATGTATGAATGCAGAGGAATCAAGGGAAGTGTGCAAGGACAGAATGGTGTGGCGTTCTATCCTCTCTGCCTACTCCTTCGAGGAAATGGCGCTATGGTTAGTGAATTAGTTAAGATACCGATTCTAGCCCTTAAGATTAATATATGACCTTCTTAGTTTCATGTATTTATCAAATTAAAAAATTAAAATTCTTGGATGATTTTTTCTCTGCTGTAAATATTTTTTATTCATTTTTGTTTTCACCGTGTCAGATATTTCTGTTTTTTTTTACTATTAATGTTTTATTAGGGTAAGTGCGAAGTGTGGCACTTTAAAAAAAACTTTTCGCTGTATTTTTATCGCCCCATTAAAATAAAAATTTCTTTCACTATTTCACACTTACCTACGCCTGAAAAAGAATTAATAACAATAATTCAAAATACCTTAAGGCCATTATGCCGCTCTTTATGATGTTGCCGCTGTACTTTGCCGGAAACAAAGTGCTTTGTTAAGGTGAGGGAGCTCATATCATGACAATTATGTATTTTAAAGGGGAGTTTGTAAACCTTTGAAGGTTAACATCACACTTTGGACTCTCAGCATTATATTTCACTAGCGACTTTTAAAAACCGTCGCCTTAAATTGAAATCTCCCACCCGCGTAACAAGGTAATGTTTCGTTGTGAATATAAATCGTATAGTGGTGACTTAAATCGGAGCGGAGAATTCGGCAGAAATTTTAAACAGGGTGGATGAGAAAATTGCCTGTAAAAACATTGATTTCATTAGTTTTTCTTTTATTTCCAAGGCAATTTTGTTTTTCGTATCTTTCTACAAGCGACGAAAAACAGTTGATTTTTACAATGTTAATTTATAAACTCACTGCAGTATTTTTGTGGTTTTTTAAGACCTTGCCATTTTGCAATATGGATATTGTATATAAAGAGATATATAATTACATGTTATGAACTGCCTATCGTCAAGACCCTGTGCGCGGTGTTCTTGACTTCAATTCGTTGTTAGCTTACCTCAGAGCTACGGGGGGTGGAGCTGACTTTAAAAAACACATTAATACAGGTAACCGTTTGCTTAGTATGGAGGCAGTTGTGGAAACGTTATGTTTATGACAGGAATGGAAAATCGATAGATTTTCACAATAAAAGCCTTAATAAAACATACCAATTTAAATACAAAGTAGAGCAAACATTTCCTATTTGGATAAAAAGATGCTTAAGTGTTGACAAAGGAGGTGAAAAACGATGAAATTATTATTTTTGTTGTTAGGCTAATTAAGGTCTACATAAAGAGGCCTTATTTAAATATTTCCGGGATCCTAAAATTTTAATGAGTTTAGCTGAAACAATAAAACATTTAAGTAAAAAAGTCAAGCAGAGTTATTCGTAACGTAAAGAGTCGTGTGAATTAGATAGCGCCCTCTGGAACCACGTTAACCGCTTCTTTTGTTCCGAGCGAAATTCTTTGTCTCGCGTTTTTAAAAGTTTTTCTTTGTTTCACTTCTGTTTTAGGGCTCCCCATAACGACACCTTTATTATATTATTACGTTTTTCCTTCTACTTTTCCGTTTTATGCCTGTCACATCGGGAGCCAGCTAAGGTGAACTTTGCTCTTGAAGACTTTTATTAAATTGATTTACATGCAACGCGGGATGTTTTAACATGCAAATCCTTTTTAAAACGTAATTATGGTTAATACTGTTTATGAAAAGAGAATTATATTTTTTTTGATCGAATTCAATGCGGTTTTCGTTCAGTTTGATTATGTAATATATGTATGAGTTAATTCAAAGTTGCTTTCATCTGCCGTCGTCTGTTTTGGATAAAAAATCGAATAACACGTGTCCTTTTATTAAATTATATATCGGTATTTCATAGTTTCAAATTCGCTGCACTTGGTGTAGGTACTAATTTTCATTTTACAATTTTTTTTATTTAATGATTACTTGATTCAGAAAAACTTAATTAACCCATAAAAACATCATTCTCTCTCCATACAAAATACTATCAAGGGCTTAAATATTATTTTTAAAGTACATTTTAATAATTATATGTGTAATATGGAACATGGTTCAATCCAGTTCTATTGAAAATAAGTTCCCCTATTCATCCCCCAAAGATTTTTAGTCACTCAATTTAGTGGTGCCTTCATAAGGGCCTGTACCACTTGACCTGAGGGTGGCGGCCCCCATTTTGCACTAATAACAGCAGCCGATAGTTTCTTAAGGGCGGTACACCCACCCCAACCCTGCCTTTTTACCAGCCCCCCGCTGGCTCACAGCCCGCGCCCCCAGCCTCTTACAATAATCGATGGACTCCAACCAACAGGTTTCAGCTAAGACATATTACATGTCGAGCAAATGGGAAGAATTCCCGCTAAGCGGTTTAAAGATTAACTGCTTAAGTGACAAATTGATTTTTAAAGCGTGAAGCTTTTAAATGGTTTGCTCAAAATAAATTGCTTTAAATTATATATCTCTTGTTAGGATACAAGATAAAGAGAGCTAACATTAAATTAATTACATCTCATTTTTGAATTCAATATGGAAGTCAATACTACCGTTTTTCAACTTTATGTTAATATTTTTATATATGCAACCTTATGATATTTGCACATATACATCCATTAGTTTATACTATTTGCAACAAAACCTAAGCGGCGGCGGCGTATGCTTGTAAATAGGAATCAAGTCATGAAGGAGGATTTAAACCGGGGATTTCTAGACTCAGAGGCGGCGATGCTACAACTGGGCCACCACCTATTCGTTCGTCATTATTAATACATAATTAAGCTGCCACCATTGATTCATTTTATCTTTTTAAATGATTCACTAAAAAAAAAAATTTTTCAAATAATCTCTGTTGAAATAACGTACTACGTAAAACGGATTTTTATTTGTATTTGGTTTTGTTTGGGGTTGATTTTACAATGAAAATTGTTAAGCCGTCGCGTCGATGTTTTAATGTGTTTAAATTCCTGAAAACAAGTAAAAGTACATGAATATTTCACGCGAATTCAAAAAGCTTCTTAAATTCGGCGAAATTAACAATTCAGCTGAATTCGCTCAACGCAGTTTTTAACCTCATTCCTCTGATGGGTATTTTCGATCCGGGCTGAACATTTCGATTATTGGGGCCGTTTATTACTAGAGTTTGGTAGGGATGCTAGTAGCCTATTTACAGCGGAAGTACCGGGGGTGCAGTCTCAGGGGACACGGCCGGAAATGGCCTATGGGGCCAAAACATCGACCAATGAGGAGACTTCTTTCGTCAATCATCATGCTATTTGCAAATTTTAAATGATTTTAGGAAACACTTTTTGTTCGAATTGCATTTTACTTTTTCAAAGCTTCGAGAATTTATTTTTAGCGTTCTGATGGTATACCCAGATATTTACTTTGAAATAATGTTTTATTGTTACTATTACTCTCAAATAATCTTAAATAATTGTTTCAAAATCTACGAAAAATTATAAATGTACACCACTATTCTACCAGATTACATTTTTACTCTTAAAAAAACTTTTTACATAGTTTGTTACGTTTATTTGTGTTATCCAAAGTAGTTTTCCAACAAATTTAAAGAAATTAAAAAAATATCTAAGATTTAGCAAAAACATTATTTGTGCACACTAATCAAAATCCACAACAAAACACCCTTTTACATAAAAAAAAATATAGTTCTATAACCGCAGAATACGTATACCATAAAAGTTTTTTTTTTTTATCGTGTGGGTATACCGGGTATCCTTTGATGGGCAATATTCGGTGACTCTTGTTTTAGCAACGGACAGAATAATTCTTCCGACTAACGAACAGGATATTTGCCAAGCCAGAGTTTCATTACCGGCTCAAGTCAATAAACAACATTATTAGTAAGCTCCCCCATCAGAAATAAACTCACTTTCATCTAATGATTGTGTATCTGCAAAACACAAATTCCGATTTGTTAGTGAAAAAAACGAGATCACAGAATATGAATATTTATAAAATATTTATAGCGAGATGTTTTCATGACTGATACGGAGAGGTAGAGAAGAATATATTTATGAAACTTTCTTTTCAAATGTTGTTTTTCCGTCGTTTTCTTTACTAGCACTGTATTGGACGTATCCAATTTGTCTTTGGACTGCATGCTACTGTTTGCAGCAGCCAAGCTGATGTAATTGAAAACATTGCGATTATAGCACTAGGGGGCCAGGCTTCATGCTGCGAGGGAAGAAAAAAATTATAATTTTATTAGTACATATTCTCCGGAGACGTAGAAAGATGTTTTGTGCTGTTTTATAAGAAAATTATATTTATGTTTTCTTGTATAGTTTACAGGAAGTCTTTTATTCGTAAAACGCGCACTCGATTTAAATTGAGATAATCTATAGTGCCTTACTTACTTATCCTCATTGTGTTTTCCGATTTAAACGTAGATAACATAGTAATTTATCCGTCTTATAATCTGAGATTCGTAGAATCCAAGGACGGTCTAATTTAAGCTGGAGGTTATAATCAAAGTACACAAGTTGCTCACTGTTATGAAGCATGCTTTAAATTTATGTTAGTTAAATAGTTGTTACACAGTTTCACTAGAACAAACCACTTCGTATCAATTAGTGGTTTATTATGTTCGCATCTCAGTATAACGGGCAACCGAACAACCACATTAATGTGTTTCACTTCTTCTGTTCCCGGTAGTTTCAATCATAATTAATATCCATCAATAGAAAAGTATGTGATATGACGTACATTGTGCTCACTGCACAATATGTTCTTGCTGTCGTTAAGCGTGGCGCAAGACCATTAAAATATTACTACTGAAATACGAAATACTGGTGTTACTTTGCTTTATTTTTACAAAGGCTAGAAACAGAATGAAAAATAATCGAAAACATTTTTATCAAAGCTTATCAAACGTACTTTTATTAGTAAGATATCTTTTTAATTTGTGAAGCGTTTTAGACTCACGAATTTGAGAAAAAAAGTTTTGGTTGTCAGTAAAGTCGGTTTACGGACGATAATTTTACGTGATAACGTCATAAGAAAACATTGATGAAAAATAGCATAATTTTATGAATTGAATTGAATTATTATTACTGAATTGTTATTATTTTGTATAATACAAAGTAGGAGTTAGTTGAAAATTTCAATTTTTTCCATAAATTATCATTTTTTTGCACTCGTTAATTTAAATATGTGTTTACTTAAGTTATGCTCTGACGACGTGCACGTGGATGACGATGAAGATTCTAAAGCTGTACCTGAAGCGAGGACGTCGAGAGCACGGTTCCACACCAATGGAGTGGAAGAGAGATGGATGCGTCACAGACCGGACGTTTAGGCCGATCGTGCCTCTCTATCACTTGTTCCGCGCTCTCGCTTGCACACTCGGCTCAGGCGGAACGTGACAATGAGTCTTGCTTTTTCGTGTGTGCAGCCCGCGTTCATCGATTTATTAGACGTTACCAGGTCAAAATTAAAGCTAAAATCATAGTTAAATTCATGTTAGGAAATTGAGATTTGTATCAATAGTATATATTCGCTTTCACTAGCAATATTTGTCAAGCATTCGAGAAGATGTTCGAGGATCATTGCGTGCATTTCTCTCCCTTTTATTGTAGCGTCGTTCTCGCGCCTATTTACCTACAGTAGGATGGGTTGGAAGTTGGTTGGCGGTAGGTTGGGAGTGGAGGCATAGTGTACTAGTTTACTTTAGGAAAACGTGACCGATCCGACATCTCGTGGGATTTCCCGGTCCGAGATACCCGGCCGTGCGATAGCGCAAACTCGACTAAACACGTGACATTCAAAATGTGGTACGAGTCCTAATTCATTTTGGAAATATGTTTGTTAGCCCAAAGGGTTAATATGCGAAATAAAGCAACACAACGAAGGTTCACATTTACTCAAATTAATATTAATACATTTTCCTAATATTCAACCATCTATGTATGTACTTACTCCATTTTCAGTGTATGAAATTTCGACTTTAATTAAAAAATAAGAGAAAATAATATTTTGACGTGATAACGTCTAATAAATCGATGAACGCCGGCTGCACACACGAAAATGCATGACTCATTGTCACGTTCCGCCTGAGCCGAGTGTGCAAGTGAGAGCGCGGAACAAGTGATAGAGAGGCACGATCGGCCTAAGCGTTCGGTTTGTGGTATTTACGCGGTGTTTTTCATCAATGTTTTCTTATGACGTTATCACGTAAAATTATCGTCCGTAAGCCGACTTTACAGACAACCAAGAGTTTTTTTACGGTAGTAAATCAAATATGTATGTATTCTTGCAGTAAAAAAGGTGTAAAATAATATTTTATGGTTGATTCGACGAAATCATGTATTTTTTCTACATTTCTTTACGCTATATTTTATAGTTTAGGCCTCTAACATTTTTATAAAATGAGGATGCAAAAGTATTGGAGATGTATACTGATTTTTAAAATCTAGGTTTTTTTGACAGACAATATTCTCTATTAGAATAAAAAACCCGAATAAGCGCTTATTCCACTTTTAAAATAAAAATAATATTACCTTAATGTTTAAGGAGTGTGCTAAGAATACAGCTTTTCGGGGTGTCAGCCCGTGGTTCGGGGCAAAAGGGGAGTTTTTGTCATTGTGTACAGAGCAGATCTAGCACGGCGCAACGCCCCGTCGCGGGCGCCTAATCTATTTATCTCAACACTGCATATTCTTATGGACTTATGAGGGGACTTAAGGGGTATGTTATCTCACAGATAAATCTCCTTAGGTATTACGGCTACCCTTAATACAGGAGAAGAGACAAGTCGAACGTGATTCGAAAGTCTGCTTGATTTTTATTTCAATTTAGAAATGTACTTATGTAGGTAGGTACTACATTTAATAGACAAAACTCAATATCCTCTCATCTCAACTTTATATTTTTCAATTCCATACTTTTTTGTGTGAATAGTAATGATTTTTTTCTGTGAAAATTTTTAATATCTAGATTCAAGATATTTGTCTTAAAAAATATTTAAAAACGGATTGACCGCAAACGGATGCTTTAAAAGCACCCGTCTCCTTAGCGCACAAAAAGGGTACGTATTAATATAAAGTGAATAAAATTTATATTTTAGGCGCTACTTACATCAAAACTTAGTTAATAGACGCCTTTAAATTAATAGACGCATCTTACTTTATTATAATGACCTGTTTTGGCTGGAAATCGCAATTATGATATTTGGAAAGTTAAATACGGACATAATAATGATAACAAAAATCCAAACAATTTTTTTTCGTACCTAATCACCATAAGGTGATATTTTTTAAGTCCCGTGCTCATCAATATTTTAATGATAATTCGATTATAAGGTGCACCCAACGAGGTTCAAAAATATTTTTACCCGAATTGTAGTGATGGTGTGATTAAAAAAAATGTATTAGACCTACAGTGAGAAAAAAAACAATTCTAATATAAAATAACCATGAATCAGATAAAAAATACACTGATACTCTTAAGGAGGATAAAAATGTAGTTACATGTGTGTTAAATTCACATAAAAACAAAATGGGCTTACTCAATACCTTTGTTCGCAGTTTCAGCGCCTATCAAATCTCCCAAACACACCTTTGAACCATATCATTTTTCAATCCGTTTAACATTAAAAGGTACACGAGTTAGCCACGTGCCAAACACGCGCTCCTGATGACGTCACGTACCACGTGCGATGGGTGAGACCGTACTACGTGGGTTCAGGATAGGGATATATGCCTTCGTCGCTTTCAGTACTTCAGTATTCCTCTACGCCTGAAGAAAACACTGACTGATCATTTCAATTTTGCGTTAGCAAAGATTTCAATCTCTCTCTCGACACGATGTGAGCAGCTTTAGTAATAACTTACCGTCACAAATTATAAATTGATGTTATACACTAATTTTTCAAGACCTTACCATGTAATATTTTTACACACTGGTAATATAAGGTAAAACAGTATTACAATCATCATCATCATCATCATCATTCCATATCCGCTCCCTATGTGGAGCATATGGATTCCGCAAACTGCCTTCAGGCCAAGCGATCGGCCGCCAGCTCCCGTGCAACCTCCCAAGTCAGGTCCGCGTCCCGCAGCTCTGTCGCAAACTGCCGACGAATTGTCAACAGTGGACGACCAGGACGCCGAGAGCCTGATGCCTTGTAGAATAGGCAAACATGTCAAGGCTCTCGGGAGGCATACGTAGTATATGGCCTAGCCAGCCGAAACGACTTCGCCGGATGACAGTAGATACCAAGGGTTGCTCACCTCTGTGTTTCTAACAAATTCAAACCACCGCACACCTAATATTCTTCTAAGACACCTATTCTCAAATCTCAGAGGTCTGCTATTTTGGGCCTTGCTTAGGTGCCATGATTCGCAGCCATAGAGGAGAAAAGGTGTGATGCAGGCGTTATAAAGGCGGCATTTTTTCTTAACCGTGTAAACATCCAATTAATCAACATCAATTTATCTGTAATTAATGACAACTGACAAATAATGCATTTAATTACGGCACTATTTAATAATATTAAAAACTAGGTACGATTTACCTGATGTATTAAGAATAAAAATCATTTCTGGGAGTTTTTAAAACCCTCGTTCTAGTTAAACTCTACAATATGAATAAAAAATTAGAAAAAAATATTTGTCATCGAATTTTTTTTATTTACCGACACTTTTGACGAAAAGTCTGGGTCCAACAAAATATTTACCCTGCATTTAAACAGTCTATATTCAGGGATCCCGTTTTCCTTCGGATCTCTGTTTTATATTGTAGTTTTAAACTTCCAACTTCGCTTCGAAAACTCAGAAGCCTGGCAGGAATAAATTGAAATGGGGATCAGATTCAGTTAGGATACGTAATACCTCTACGGGTAGGTGCCGCCTTTTAAATATTCGTCTGAAGGCTGAAAAATCCAAGTCAACTTTCGAGAGAGGCGAAAACGAACGTTTAACTTGAATTGTCTTTAAACTCAAAGTTAACTTTTTAGTTTTGTACTGTATCAGATTATATCTTTTTTAATACGCAAGCTTAGCTTTTTAGTTAAGTCTAGTGAAGTCTCCGTTGGGTACTCTATTTTAAATTGCAATTGATATCTCAAAAGAGACGAAAAGTTTGGATGGGAGTATGGATATCTAGGCGTCAACAGGGCTTATGACCAGTCATTGGCAGAACTTGTAAATATACAGTGAAATGACGCGACGTTTCACATGTGAACACTCTCTGTCATCCATTGAGAAAATTGCCAAGCATTTTAGCAAAAAGCTTTATGATTGCAAGTCTTCAAGTATTTGGACAAACTTAAAATGATCCAATATATAAAAGTCTTACCAACAAATTTATATGTATCAAATTTAACGTGGAATTTAAATCTCTGTTATAGTAAAGTCTCACAGTTCTTAATTTTTTTGTGCAGTCATGACAACATAGAACTAGTTAAATCTAAGGCTTTAGAAAAGTCGTAAAGTAAAAAAACACACATTACATTGGTCATTTTCCTGGACGCAATTAACGAGGACGCCCAAACAACACGTGTGGGTAGGTTTTTGATAATTACCATCCTATTCTCGGCAGGTGAATTGCAAACGTGTGATTTTGTACGAGTTCGATTCACCAGAACAATACGGATGCCCCAAATATAAACACAACAACCCGCGAAACGTCTCAAAAGGTGAGAAATAGGCGTTTTTTTCCTGAAAATACATTCCTTGGTTTAAATTACTTTATTAGTGGTTTTACATGCGTGTATTTTTTCTTTACAAATTTTAAGAAGAAAAGTAAACATTTAGTAGAAGGTATAATTCAGTTTTTGTATACACGTATTTGAACACACGTCTAAAATAATGTTTAAATTTTAACGAGTCCACAGAATTTAAAGAAGAAAAAAAATTGCCCAAATTTTATTTTAATCCCAGTTAGTCAACGCTTGATTTCAAGAACAACAATTTTCGTTTCTTTAAATAAGCCAGCAATTCAAGTATTTGGATAATCATTAAGTCAAATTTATGTTTATTCCGTCGATTAGCATTCAATCGTCCACTACTCAAGATTTTTTGACAGATTTGTCGGGACGTCGGCGTTGGTTGTCAGTCGCCGTCGCCGTCGCCTCACGTCGAGATTCGCCATAACGGGACGTAGATCTGACAGAAAATGACGCTGGCAGCTAATAGCGATGCTTGGTAGCAGTTTACGGAATTAGTATGCGCCACATAAATATAGACTAGTATGAAATACTGTAAATAATGGTGGGGTTAACTTTTTTTAATATGTGGGATTAAGTGTTTTTACTCAGTCCATCCGAACACTGACACTAACCCCAGGGGCGGGGCGTGGTGGGATAGATAGAGCTTGAGGGATGTGCCATGTACCACCGTCCCAGCGATGTGGCTAAAGGACACGTTTTAGTTTAATATCTCTCGTGTCCCAGAGTGCTTCCAACCCTAGACCCTGAACATAGTAAAAACAGGATTTAAAACATGATAAGAGGCGCCGGATGATACAATTATAATTTTAGAAGAATGTTTAGTTTTTTGGCTAAATTGCATATCATGTGTTTGATGGGATTATTCAATTTTAAATGCAAATTTGTGAGTCGCTTCAAGCTTGTCTAAATATTTATTATTTTATATTGACAATTTTATTTTACTCAAAACAGAATGATAGTAGTTATGAGTGATGATTTTATATAATAAATACACGTACTTATGTTATTGTCTTTCTTTTTGGTCCCTTGTTTTGTGATAAAATATCAAAATTTGAAGCTGTGTTTTCGGAATTTGTATTTGCCTAAAAAGTTAAAATAAAAGGAAAATATTTAAAATTTGTCTGATTGTGTTTTTCCAGATTCCTTAAAAATATCTTCCTAGCATTGACAAGCTTAAAATTCATTGCTTAGCTCAATTTTTAGTTTTCAGAAACCGGTTTTCATCGCGATTTTTACAGTCTTACTAAATCAGACCAGGGTACACCAACCGTTGGTGTTGGACGCGGACGCATGAAAAGTTTCGTGACGTTTTATGTAATTCTGATAAGGATCGAGATGTCAATTCAGATTCTAGCACAAATTCAAAATTAAAAATATTTTTTACTGTTTTACGCGGACGCAAAATAGAAGTACCTGTGTGTTTCGGACCAATTAAAAGAGTGATTGAGGTTAATTGGCTTGGTGCGGACATTTTTCGGAGGTGGAAAAACTTTACCGAATGACGTTTTTGGAATTGAAAATAAATTGTGTTGGATCGGATTCAATTACACTAAAATAAAATAAATATTTGAGGCAGCTCTATTTACAGAAATTATTTTTAGATTGTTCATTTTAAATATTTACCAAATAATAAAAATGAGACTTTTTAAATACTCAACAAAAGTTTTAAAAAGTATGTAAAAATCAGTTAAATATAAATCGTTTTACAATTGATATCTCAACAGAGACGAGAAGCTTGGAAGGGAATATGGATATCTAGGCGTTTACAGGGTTTCGCTGTTTTATTCTTAAGGGGGTAAAAGATATTAAACCCCAACAAAACTATGGCCAATTCTCATAGACTTATCCTAATCACTAAATAAATATTAAAGAAAAAAAATCGTTAGCTCAAACCATTGCAGTAACTTGGACTTTATGTTTTAGCTCTTTTATTTTATTATTTAATGGTAAATTTTCTAAAAAATAGTCAGTACTTATATTAAACCGGAATACTAGTTATCTTAGAGTTCAGTTGGCCAAACTGACAGTCAGTGATATGACAAAATGTTAAAAAAAAATTACTATAAACCAAATTGGTACGAGCCCTCTGTTTTTTTACTTCAATCAAATCAAACAGATAAACAAACTTCTAGTGAAAACACCGATTTGTAGTGAGGCTGAAGTAAGTAGCACTTTGCGGCGGGGTGGCACAATAAACCATACCCGCTTAAACAGTGTATATCGTATACAACAATATACAACAATCTTGGCCAGTCCGTGGGGGAGTATATATCTCCGTTAGGGCATCTGGACCACTGTTTGCTCTGAGGGTTTATCCTGCTCCCTGAGACGCCAGCTCTGTGAAGGCGAAGGGGAGGATTCAGGGTGTCTGTAAAATAATGTTTTGCTTGTAGTACTTAGTGCAGGTATCGTCATTTTTAGTGATTACAGTGTTGACGCCGCTGCCGCCCCGTTAATATAACGTAATGTTTTAATTTAAAAGTTTTGCTGTCTTAATGTACCTAATAAGTTAAGTTATTGCATTTATTGTTAAACTGTAAATAAACTGGAATTTACTTCACGGAAAATTATTATAAATTATTACGAATTTGTTCTGGTTGGGCCGCAACAAAAAGCGATACTTTTACAAATTGATTTTAAAAATTGAGGTGATTGTAATTATTAATGCTGTAAATTAATTCATTGATAGTGTATGGCGGAATTATTTTTCGATGTGTAAAGCCAATAATATATAGTTTTTATCAAAAAATTGAGTTTTTTTATTTACGTAAATGTAGAATCATGAATATTACACAAATAGGTATATTTCATGTGTGAGATTGATTATCTTGCCTTGATGTAACAAATTATCGATATTCACTGTACTGTATGTTTTAATACACTGCCCTTTGCACCATTGGGTGCGGTTAAGGGGAGAGTAGCGGTAAAGAGACTGCTCGAATTTCCGTATCCCTTTCTCAAAAGAATAATTTATTAAGTTTTGATAATTTTATTTTCTAATAAAATGAAGATAATAGTAAAATGGTTATTTGATTAGATATTTATAATCAATTTTTTTAGTTTAAAAATTCCAATCTTCAGTTTTTATTTATTTAAAAACTGTGAAAAAAAAATTATCTTTCAGCTTAATTTTGTTGTATTCTTATTGTCATTTTTTAAAATTTTCCAGTTGTCAAAGCTACAATGATGAAAACTAATAAAATAGAATCAGAATGATTTACTCACCTTAACATTTCTTTCCTTGTTCGTTCTTGAATGCCGGCCATTTCGGCCAACCGCTCCCCTAATTCACATGAAATTTAGTGCCCCACAGACCTCGGCTCGGAGCAGCACTATTCCTGGATCTTGTGGTTCGGCCCTGGGTCAATTGTTACGTTGATTAACAAACTGTGTACATTCCAAGAACGTACCATCACGGGGCTATAAAGTTTCGATTAAGTCCTACACGTCCGACTTGTAGAAGAAAATTCAAAGTTTTTGTTTGAAGTTAAAGAGACAACAGCGAGGCAACAATATGGATAGGTAGGAAGTTGACTGTTCGTGGTGCAAATAAATTTCAAATTTGGAACCCACACCTAAAACGTAAAACAGCGTTTAGGCTCAGCCTTTTCTGCAAAAATGTAGAAATTGAATAAGAGCCACGTTATTTTAATTCTCTTTCAATTTAAAAAAAAACATTAGTTTTAATATTTTATCCATTGCGGTCATACAAATAATTTAATGTGACATAAGGATGGAATTTTTTTAAATAAAATAAGTATTTTAAGTAAGATAATTTAAACAACATTTTGAGTGTGTCCAAAATAATTGTGGACGAAAACTGTTGTGTAATACATCAAGTGGCCACTTAACCCAGCCAATGACAGGTCATAAGCCCTGTAAATGCCTAGATATCATTATTCCCTTCCAAGTTTCTCGTCTCTGTTGAGATGTCAAATTGTAAGATAATTTTAAATTTATACGTAAAAGACGTATTTAATTATTTTTTTATTCTTAAATTTTAATAGTTTTCTTTACATATTATAGTAGGTATATGTATTTGTATATGTATATATTGATATTATGTTGATACAATTCTCTAGCATGACTGTTTTTTTACAAAAGCGTATGTATGTATGTATTCTATGTAAGTACATCTATGGACGTATTTGTAAACTAATTCAAAATTTATGGTTCCAAACCCTTGCCGAGTGATTTTTCAGAGGTTTGCTTAGTACGGAAGTCACATTTATCTACTAGGCGAGAACGAAGTAAGAAAGGCGAGAATAAGATTAGGAATTTCGGGGGATAGTGGAAATCAAATCGGAACTCTGAATCTCCTCGCGTGACGAACAACCGGTTTTTTTTCCACCCCTATTAAAGCCGAAAATCAACACAACCTTTTTACTTCTTTCGGTCACTAGATTGAGATCCGTGTTTTGGAATTCAGTTGTTTCCTCCTTTTATTTGTATGTTGATTAATTGGGACTGCGTGATTTATTTTTAGGACTTTTTAATGAAGTCATTATTTGTAAATTAAAATAGCTTTCACCTTTATTTAAAGGAAAA
>JAGVSP010003999.1:0-18016 GCA_022494985.1 Micrasema minimum
AAATGTTTGAGAAATGTAGATATCTTGGATAAATGTAGATATCTCAAGCGTATGAGTAATCATCTTACCTTCATGTAATAAAGTGATCAAGACACACTGCACTTGGTGTACCGATGCAGTGCCCTATGCACCATTGGGTGCGGACAAGGGTAAGTAGTCAGTTTAGTAGGTACAGTTTTAGCAATATATCAAACTTATGGGTAGTTATCAGAATATTAATATGATATTTCATTTTATATCCCTACAGAGATGAGGTAGAATTCTTAGAATTCTGAAAAAGATTATAACGGGTTCTCTTGAGTTAGTTTTCACCTTATTGGCCTAGCCGTTCTTTTCATCATTCATGCCCTCAACATGACCGAACCATTGTAAAATACCCTACTACTACTAGGCTACTACTAGGCTTCATTATTATTTGCATCGCGTAGGTATACAAAAAATACACGATAATCTTTAAAATGTAGTAAGCGCCCGGATGAGCGCTCGTTAAAACACGGAATTTAATATAATCAAAAATCTACTAATGTTTTACAAATTTTAATCAGATAATGCACTAGATATATACGTATTCTTTAATACATTTTTTTTTAAATCTTATATGTACTGTTTTTGTGTTATGCATCAAATGATATTAAAAACAGGGGGTTTCTTTAAATTAATTGTGATTCAATGAAATATTTAAATAAAAAATTTAGTCCGATAATTCACTATAAAAAGAATTAATAATTACGTCATATTTTTTTCATTATTATTTAATGAACCATGAAGTACAAGGGAATTTTGCCCTGACGTACATGAATGTATGGGGGACCCCGTAAGGGGCCTTAACAATATTTTTTAATGGACTAAAGACTACTTTACCTTATCCGCACCTAATGGTGCATTCGGTAAGGTAAAATAAAAATTAATACCTGATGTATGTCCAGACCCACTGCCTCTTGCTCCAGAGCTGCGATCCTGGATGGAATGCTGACGGGAATACTGCTGTATGGGTCCAGGAGTTCGTAATATCTGCTGATGTAGTACTTCAGGGCTTCGTCGCCTTCTAAGGGAATCTGGTCAGACGAGGGTCTGTGGGACTCTTCGATCACTTTGCGCACAATGTCCCGTTCGCGTTCGAAATTGCGATGAGCCAAATATTGGTACTGGAAACATTAATGTTAAATTTAATGCTTTTAACAGCAAAGATACAAGATGTAATTTTAAATTTCATTAAACTACAGATAATATTTAATAAGTCGACTTTATTTAATTGTGGTGTTTTGGAAGCATTTTAGGAAGGGCAATGTACACGCTTGTATAACAGGGTGCCAGAAAGCATTCAATCATAATGTATAAAAAAAAAAAATTAAAAAAATAATGCTTGAAGGCCAGATAGGTGAGTATTTTGAAGATCCAACCCTTGGACGTGTTAATTTATATTTATATAGTTTTTGCTATGTTATTTTTATTATTAAAATGTTGTGATATTTTTTTGTATATTGTAATCTTTTGTTTTTATAATAATGACGTCAAAAAGTGATGTGTATCCTACTTTGAAAAAAAAATTAATAAATAAATAAAGTACGCATTATCAATGTATGTTCCAAGATAATATGTATAAATTTAATATTATCTTTTTGACAATAATACCTTCGATTTGATTTTTATTTTTTATTGACATTACTTGGTGGAATTCCATGATTAAATTATTTATATATAACTAATTAAAGTTAAATAAAAAATAATACCTTCATTTAGCCTACTTTTAAAAATTCAGTCCACTTGGACTGCGTCAGTATCACATTTGAAATAACTTAACACGAAAACCAAAATAAAAGATCTACAGTTATAGGAATTATTGCATCAAGGACGGGTGGTGACCCATTGGTACCGTACCGGTCTTTGAGTCTAAAAGATCCCCACCCGGTTTGAATCCCCACTCAACCACGACTTGATTCCTATTTTCTAGCTCATATGCCGCTTAGGTTTCATTGAAAATGGTTCTCACAAATAAAATATTTACATAATACGTGCATATTTCATAAGACTGCATAGATTTCTTATTTTCAATCAAACTTACCAACAACCTATGTTTGTCGTCAATATGGGAATTAAGAACGATAACTTTTGGTTCATCTACAACGGGACGTTGTACTGCAACGGGTTGATCAACAGGGCGTTGTACAACAGCTTGATCAACGACAGCCGGATGTTGTACAACAGCTTGATCAACGACCGCGGGATGTTGTACAACAGCTTGATCAACGACAGCGGGATGTTGTACAACAACGGGTTGTTCTACATCTGGACGTTGTACAACAACAGGTTGTTCTTCAACTGGACGCTGTACAACACCCACGTCAACTAGTATATTTACGTCATCATTCTCTACTCCAATCACTCGATCCACTTCAATGGGATTCGACAGCGTCGAAACATAGAGAAAAGAGAAAACGATAAACCCCTGAAAAAAAACAAATAATGTTAATGCAATAACTAGCAGTGATAAAACATCCACCTACGTAATAAAAATTATCAAGATATACATCGGTGTAATGCATGGCTTTAAGAAACACTATAAAGTACTAGGTACTACTACTCTCCCTTATCCGCACCTATTGGTGCATAGGGCACTGCATTGGTACACCAAGTAAACAATAAACTAAGTTCACTAAAAAAAATGTTTCTATAAATTAGTGAAGGCACCCAATACAAAGGTTAAAGTGTTACTTTTGTATTATTTATGACGTGTTTCGTCTTCTAACGACATTTTAAAGATGATTTGAAGTTTGAATATGTCCTACGTGTAACGAGACGAAACACGTCGCATCATATTGTTTAAAAATGAAAAAATAGTACATAGAACTTTATGCTTTGTTTAATTGGATAACTAATTTGTGTAAAATGATTTTATTACTCGTTTGAGAGTGATTCCTTGGATTCTAACGAAAAATTAACTAATATTATGTAAATAAAAAAATTGCATAAAACCACTCACCAACTTTTCTGTCTACCGGTTTCGAGACGTAATCCGTCTCTTCGTCAGGACAAAAACACATCTACCTTTTTTTTGTGTCTACGTTTTTTGTCCTGACGAAGAGACGGGTACGTCTCGAAACCGGAAGACAGAAAAGTCGGTGAGTGGTTTTACACATTTTTTTTATTAACATAATATTAAAACTATCAATTTAAAAAAATATCAATTTATAAACTACAAGAAAAGTAAGCATGTACTTATTTTATGGCGGTCCATGTTAATTTGAAGCTCTAATAATAATCATACTAAAAGAACTATAAAAATAAATTTACGCACTTTTAAATTATTTAAAAATAAATTAAGGTAAGATTATTAAATTTAAAAAATATTTTTAATACTACTAGGTACTACTACTACTTTCCCTCATCCGTGTTCAATGGTGTATATGGCACCGCATTGGTACACCAAATGCAGTGTATCTTGATCATTTTATTACACGAAGGTAAGATGATCAGTCCTACGCTTCAGAACCAGTCCAAGGTATCACACATGAAACATTAATATTACGAAAATCGGAAGTAAATAAATATTTACGGGAATCGAACCCGCGACCTCATGCACTCTAGCCAAATGCACTACCACTGCACTACGAACGGTCGGACATACTCATTGCATATTATTATAGGAAAGAATTTATTTAATAAAAAAGGATAAATAAAATAAATTAATTTAATCAGGGTTTAAAGAAAATAAATAGGTACTTACAAATGCCTTCATATTGGCGGTCTACAGGTATAGAAATCGAGTGGTAAGACTATTGTTTTTGTCACAGATGCCACTATTTATATTGAAATTTTATGTTATCAGTGAGTTTATTGGTCTTAAATTTTATATTATCAGTTTATTGGACATCACTCTAATTACAATGTAGTTACTACCTAAATGTGTCGGCTCATTACAAGTCGTTACAGACAGATAAAGGTTATAATAGTGGAAATTAAATGGTGCAAAACTGGTTACTGCATAACACCGACCTGTTGCTCGATCACAGATCACTACCGATTTGGTAATAAGCGACGTGATAACGATTTCTTACCCATGGATGTTTAACGTTTTCGCGATCACAATGGAACACGCGTTAAAAGTTATCGATCGGGATTATTAACCGAGCGCTTCTAGCCGCGAGCTATTTCCCGAGATATATCTTATTCGCACATATATCTTCATTCAATCTCTTTCTCGAGTGCCGTATTGCATTTAGCCGGTTTTCGGCAAGCCAAATATTGAGAAAAGCAGTCCACATAATAAAAAATCCGACAAGCGCGATGATTTGACGTTTGACGTACGGCCGCGATATCGCGTGCATCGGCTCCGCTCGGCTCTGCTCGGCTCCGCTCGGCTCAGATCGGCAATGCTCGGCTCGGCGATCGCGGTATTGAACGAATGTCATTGTGATCGGTCAAATCGTTAGCGTTAGCACGTTTTTAACTACGTCGATAGTTATCTGTGATTGAGCTACAGCTAAGACCGTATCCCACTATGAATATATTTTAGATCCATGGACAAAATAATATTAAAACGATTAATTAGGTACTAGTTTATTTGAATTAATCGGAGACTAATTATTATTCCATTTTTTTAAATCAAGGAATAAACATAAACTATGACAGTAAGTTACTTTTAATTTGGTTGTCAAATTGTTCAATTATATTACTTGAAATTATGCAGGCACATTTTTCAATATTTATGATATTTTACAAAATATTGGCTTGATCAATTATCGCACAAACACGACACACACTCAAACAAACTTGAGAAGACAGGAAGCTAAGACAACTCAGTGCATCAACTGTTTTAAATATATATATTATTTGCAGGGCACCCGCTTGCACAGCGCTGGTTCAAACTGCGCAACCCACAAAGAACTCAATATTTATTCATTACTTACTCACTTCAGATGAACATATAGCTCATGGAAAGCTTAAAGCGCACTTTACATGGAACAGGAAACTGTACAGTCTGTCTAAAGGCACGCTGAATATGTATGTTTTTTAAGCGCGATCGAAAATTACTATCGTATATTTGCATACAAGAAATTGTTTATACAGCTAAAACAACTAACTAACTAACCATCACGCCATTTCCCCGTAGGGGTAGGCAGAGAAGATAGAACGCCACACCACTCTGTCCTGGCATACTTCTCTTGCTCCTCCACATTCATACATCTTCTCATGCACGCACGTCGATTATTCCGACTTCTTACATGCCCACTTTCAAACACTTGTTTTACTTGATCATGCGATGTCTTTCTCGGCCTTCTTCCTCGATTTCTACATCCAGGCACAGTCGCATCATATATTTTTTTGGCCGTTCTTTCATCATCCATTCGCTCTACATGACCGAACCATCGTAAAAGACCTTTCTTAATTTTGTCGATAATGCTTATCTCAGCTTTGCACTCTGCTCTAATTTCGACATTTGTACACCTATCACACATAGTCTTTAAATGCATTCAATATATCAATATTTACAAAATATTTCTATTTTACAAAAAACCTTAACTGTCAGGTCAGCCAAACGCCGCGCCGCATACATTCAATATTCCATCCAGTTTATGTATTACACGAGACAGTTAGCTACCTGGATTAGAAACTGAACAGTTGTCTGTACCATTAAAAATGCGTTTTAGCCTCCTTGACGATGACACTCCATTTTTGTCGATCTTGGGTTTCCTGCTCCCAGCAATCCCTTTCGCCTTATCCAGATCAGCCAACATAGTGTCTGTGTAAAGTAGTCTTACGTTAGTTAGTCTTAAAGTAGGCCTACCCAGTGGTCTAACATTTCAAACAAAACTAATTTTATTACCTTTGAAGATTTCATGGATAGCCTAGAGAACGTTTAGTTTCTCCAAGAATTGGGGACTGTCCACCATTGTGCAACTACGTGTACTTCGGTAACAACGTGACCGGATACTATGGAACAATTGATGGTGCAGGAACTGATCAAAGGGTCTCGGTCCCCTGGAAGGAACCCAACAAGACGGAAGGCGAAGGGCGTCTCTCTCCTGGATGCGAATTCTAGCAGAATTCTTCTCCCCTACTGCAAAACCTCAGTCATCTGCTCTGCGATAATGCAATAAGCGACTTAGATGATTTAGGATTAAATAAAACAATGTTATGTTTTACTATTGATTGGTTTATTTTATAAAAATAGAATTTACCTACATTACCTGGTTTCGGGAGTAACGATCTCCCATCGACTGGTGAAGTCGAGTGTCTTTTCGTTTTCACCAGTCGATGGGAGAACGTTACTCCCGAAACCAGGTGGTGTAGGTAAATTCTATTTTTATAGAATAAACCAATTAATAGTAACACATAACATTGTTTTATTTAATCATAATTCATTATGAAGTGTTACAAAGTGAATGCCGAATCAATCAACAAGACTTAGATGATTGCCACCAGCCATGAGCCACGCATCTTTTTAATATTGCTTACGCTATCAATTTAATACTATAGCTATTTTCTTTGTTTTTCAGAACTCATCATGTACATATTTCCAGACATTCAATTAAATATGTTTATTTGGAGCAAAATCCTTTCAAAATCATAACCATGTAAAGAAACCATATTTCTAAGATGCCTCTGCTACAAATAAGAAGTTTATGCTTTGGATTGCCGCTGGAAATTGCAGCCTTTTTAATATCTTTGTTAAAACTAGTAAGAATAATTTTATAATCTTAAACCTAATAAAGAAATCAATAAAGTTGAGAGATAAACATACTCTTTGGTATCTATCATCTCTGCTTACCGTTACAAACAAAAATCATGATTTAGTTTGCTAACAGGTGACTTGGATAAAGTTAATAATTCTAATAAAGCTACTTATTCTAAGGGGACTGTTCTATTATAGTCACTCACTTAGTTGGGAACTAGTATATATTCTGATTAACTTAATAAAGTACAATGTTCACAATTATTTTCTATAAGTATCTATGTATGCAAATCACTGAGGTCAGGGAGCAGAGTCACAATTTAGAATAGTTTAGAATGTTTCTTATGTAGTATACTCGTATTGCTTATTGCTAAGAGAACCCCCACACAGACACATTTTAATTAATTATGTTTTTGACGTGATAACGTCTAATAAATCGATGAACGCCGGCTGCACACACGAAAAAACATGACTCATTGTCACGTTCCGCCTGAGCCGAGTGTGCAAGCGAGAGCGCGGAACTAGCGATAGCGAAGAACGATCGGCCTAAGCGTTCGGTTTGTGACGCATCTATCTCTCTTTCACTCCATCGGCCGATGCGCCTAGTAAAAGGGAGACAGCAGCAGCACACAAGCTACAAAGTGAAAGTGAAATTAACGAGTGCAAAAAAATGATAATTTATGGAAAAAATTATAATTTTCAATTAACTCCTGCTTTGTATTATAAAAAATAATGATAATTCAATTCAATTCATGAAAGTATGCTATTTTTCATCAATGTTTTCTTATGACGTTATCACGTAAAATTATCGTCCGTAAACCGACTTTACAGACAACCAAAAGTTTTTTACCTAAAAAACTACATTTCCCACATTTACTAGAATTAAATACACGGAGTGACTTCTTACGTAACAAAACTCGATGTACAAGCGGGAAACCTGTGAATCTACATAATATTTGCAGTCGATTTTGTAGATTTTTTTTATTGATTTCACTCATAGTTTTCGAGAAAATTAAATACGAAGTTTATTTTTTTTTCGATAATTTTTTTTGCAAATTGTTATCAAATATAATTTATTTAGCCCAATTAATAGTATCCATAAATAAAACAAAATAAAAAACGGTATCGGAAACTGCGGTCTGTACTAATGAAAGCTTTTATGAGATGAAAACAATTTTTTTTTCAAGCAATTCAAAAGTCATATTTCACATTCGACTCCAAATGTGATGTAGATTCACCAGCATTCGGGTTGTACTAAGAGTTGTATATACTATACATGTGTATGTACAAGTATAAATCTACTGCAGCCCAGTTTCTTAGTGTATTACCTATCTAGATATCCTTAATACGAAGACCTTTTTTTTATCTATTAAGGCGCATTATGGTTCAAATTATTATATCTCAGCACGCATCTTTATTTATAAACACAATGTTTAGTATCGTTTTACATAAGGATAAAACCCTAATTTATAATAACAATATGGTAAGAGAACACTTCAGTACAGTATACAAAATCTGAACATGCTTTTAAGAAGATTAAAAAAATTTTTTTTTCAAGCTCAGATAGAGAAGTCATTGCTTCGATTGAGTTTCCAAAATTGTGATTTTAGATTTATATGATTGAATTTTTTTGTGCGTTATACTAAGAGTGTGTACTTATACTTGTAGTTGAATATGTACACTGACGAGTTGCAGTATCAGTAGGACAGCCCATTGTTTTCTTTTATGTGATACATTGAAATAAAAAAAATATATAATTTAAAAAAAGTATATTTTAGTATATTATATTATTATTATAATCCTAATTATTGTATTGTATTTTTCAGACTGTAGCCTTGTCCCTTGCATCCCTCAGTTTGGTGGTTTTGATTATGGACCTTGAATACTTTGGCGAAGATAGCGATGTGGTATTCGCAGTATATCTTGTATATTCTTTAATACCTTTCACGGTGGGAATTATGATTTTAGTCGGTATAATAAAGGTTAATATTTTGTACCTTCCTACCTAAACAAACCTAACCTAACCTAACATAACCTAACCTAACCTAATCCAACCAAACCTAACCTAACCTAACATAACCTACCTAACCTACCAAACCTAACCTAACCTAAACAAACGTTATCTTTACCATTGTTTATAAACACTTGATGTACAATCAATAACTAACTAACAGGGTAGGCAGAGAGGGCAGAACGCCACACCACTCTGTCCTGGCACACTTTCCTTGCTCCCTCCACATTCATACTATTCTCATGCACGCACGTCGATTGTTCCGACTTTTCACATGATCAATTTCAAGTATTTGTTGTATTTGATCGTGCCATGTCTTTCACGACCTACCTCGACTTCTACATCCAGACACACTCGAATCATCCTTTTAACCGTTATTTCCTTTCTTAATTGTGTCGATAATGCTTATCTCAGCATTACTTTTATTGAAATGTCAATTATAACTATCTATCTCACTATCGCGAAAAGGGTAGGCAGAGAGGATAGAACGCTAATTATTACGCCAAACGTCAATTATTAAGTTTTATAATGAACCTTATGTTGAACCAAAATAAACATCTGCATTTACAAAAGCCAATCTGTAGGTACAATAAGTAATCTTCGTTCTCCAATATTTATACAGAAAACATGCGAAACCGGTTTAATACCAAGTCAATTAATATTTTTTGTCTGCCTCGCGGTGTAGGGGTCAGCTCATCGGGCTTCCTTGCATGTGGTCACAGGTTCGATCCCGACGGGGCCATTATGAAATATTTTTTTCAATGTGGCTTTAACACGTAATAATTGTATTCCTTGAACTGGCACTGAAGTGTAGGACTGATTATTTTGCCTTGATGTAAAAGTGATTAAAAGAGATTCACAGTATTTGGTGTACAGAGCACATGGATTCCACAAACTGCCTCTAAGAAAAGCGATCAGCTGACAACTCCTGTGTATCCTCTCACGACAGGTCCATGCCTCGTAGCTCCAGCGTAAACTACGTTAAATACGAAGAAATTGACGAAAGAATACAAAGGTGTCATAATTTGCTGGATACATATGTATTAATTAGAAAAAAAATAGGTCTTTTTCAATATATGTATAGAAACATACTACTACTACTACTACTATCCCTTATCCACACCCAATGGTGCATAGGGCACTGCATTGGTACACCAAGTGCAGTGTATCTTGATAATTTTAATACATGAAGATAAGGTGACCAGCCTTACGCTTTAGACCCAGTCCAAGGTATCACACATGAAATATTAATATGAAAATTATATATAAATCAATATTTTATGTATAGACCATCATTTCATGTATATCCAACCAAAAATGTTAGATAGTCATGACTTTTGAGATGTCATTAGATCAAACACAAACATGTCATAATCTTCCAAAAAGAATTTACTAGAAGAACATAATTAGAAAGGACTCCAGCGTACACTCACTCGTGTGACGTAGATGTCTAGTGATGACGTAGGCGCCTAGTGATGATGTAGTGAGTGACCACTATGTAATCACTAGGCACCCTAGGCATTTTTCAAGTATGAAATTCCACTTTTCGAAGTTCATAATATTGTATTTTTGTCCAAAATAGGTATTTTATTTAACTATTTATTTTTATAGATCCTGCCAATATGCCTATTGGCAGCCATTAAAGTTGGAATCGCTGGAATGTTTATTGACATGTTCATAATTTTAATGACATTCGTTCTTCTCCTGATACATCATAGGCTCAGTGAAAGTCTTATAACATTCTTCGCTCACATTTGTTATTTAGGTATTAAAAAATAATTCATATTCATATTTATTTATTTATTATTGTCGCCCATAAGGCTTTTTACGTATAAACATAAATTATTTATAGGTACAGTAGTTTTAATAACATTGGTATGATAATACAATTTTTACTGTTCTAATAATGGAGATATTACTACTACTACTACACTATGCCTTATCCCCACCCAAGGGTGCATAGGGCACTGCATTGGTACACCAAGTCAGTGTGACATAATATCGTCGGTCTAAAGCCAAAACCGCGAATTTGCAAACCCGTTCATTTGAGATGTTGAGTTTAGAAATTGAAAAATTAAATTATTAACCTATTTCAATTGTAACAAAATATAATTATTTACATACCTAACAATCTGGTAACTATTTTATGCTACTTTAAATTAATCATGAAAATACACTGCACCGGTGTAACTACCCATACGTGCCCTATGCACTATTGCAGGGGTCGGCAACCTCTTGGACCAAAAGAGCCAAACGTGAGTAGCAAAACGGTTGGGAAATTTTTGGGAGCCAATTTTTAATTTAATTTAATTTATTGAATGTATAAAGGATTTTGGAAAGCTAAATTCCACATTCCGAAGCTCCATCCCCAACTCACTCAAGACTCGAGTGTTCAACCAATGCATTCTACCCGTCCTTACTTATGCGCGGAAACAATGACTCTGACCAAGCAATCCTCCCATAAGTTGCAAGTCGCACAGGGAGCATGGAGAGAATTATGCTTGGAATAACATAAGGAGACCGAAAAGGGAACGATTGGATCCGACGCCAGACAAAGGTCTGCGACGTGGTGGAGCGAATTACTTGGTTGAAGTGGAAATGGGCCGGTCACATGGCCAGAATGACGGACGACAGATGGACGAAACGCGTTCTGGTGTGGAGACCGAGAAACCAGAGGTCCACCGATGATATGGGTGGACGACATCAGGAAGTCTGCTGGAAAACAGAGACGGCAGAGGGAGGCCTATGTCCAGCAGTGGACCTCAACGGGCTGAAATGATGATGATAAAGGATTAAATTACAATGTTTGTATTAGTAATGAGAATTAAAATGACTTTATATTTTACAGGTCTAAGTTATTACTTCCTGAGTATCATATCAAGTTATCGCTCAGAGATGATTGATGAAAACAGAGTAAAGACTTTGAATACCAAATGACAAATAATAATGTACGTACTGTAAATACTACATAACATACAACTGTTTTATTAATATTATATTTACTGTATTTTGTACGCACCTAGTTATTAAAATATTTTTGAATATATATTTTTTAACACTTACTAGGTACCTGATATCTTTATTTTGAAAATCAAACGAATACTGCTTCGAACAAGAATTTCGGTGAGGTGATATTCCATACTTGAAAAATATTACCGTGTCTGAGGTGTCTTGTTACCCACCACGTCACTCACTACGTCATCAATACGTCATCGACCCCTCTATTATACACCTAAGGGCCTGTGTCTCTCTTCCTCTCGCACTTTTCTCCGTGTGAGAGGGAGAGAGTCCGAAGTTTGACAGGAGTCATACTAGCCTCGGCAGGGAAAATTCCACGAAGATCATCGATTTCTCTTCGATTACGAGGTTTGAATGGCTGAAATGCGTGCTATTACCACGGGAGACCGTTACAACTACATCATCACTAGACATTTTTAACACGCGTTTCGTGAATTGGCCTTAGTGTTGGAGTCTTTAGACGGTGGAATTTGATAATAAGTCTAGTGGTGTTATGAAATTAACCCTTGGAAGCGTATATTTTTAGATTTTTTTATGGAATCACCCCTAAATTAATAAAATATCTTTTATTATTATTCACTAAGTTGAAACTTAGTAAAAATATTATATTAAAACAATATCCCATTTATAGGGAGGGTCCAACGCCTTACAGGGTACCCGCTTGCACAGCGCGGGTGTAAATTGTGCAACTGTGGAGCATGTATGAGCATAAATAAGTCAATATAATTGAATAAATAAATAAATTATTAAAAAAAAAAAAAAATTATGTGGGTGAACTGGATGTGAATATAATATATTTTTATTATATAAATATGTAGCTTTCAATACCCGAGTGATCAAAATTGAGAGTGTCTCAGGGTTTAGGTTCAATTAGAAAAAAAGGAATTTATATCAACGAAATTCAAATTGGGATCTCTAGGTTCAAATCACCACTACACCACAACTTGTTTCCTGTTTTCTGGTACAATTATTTATGATTATTTGAAAGCAGATACGAAATTTAAATATTTATGAAGGTTTATCATAAGAATTCAAATGTTTCTTTTTACGTGTTATAAAAATTGATAAAAATTTTGTTGCCAAATAAAGAAAATAAAAATATGTTATAAATATACGGTGTATTAAAACTCGTAGGTAGAACAAAACCGAAAATGATTTAATCTGAGCATGAAGAAAAATGTTTTTTATCTTCTCGTAACAGCTCTCATAAGTACCGCAGATTAAGTAAAACTGCACAAGTTCGTAATAAAATACGTTTTTTTGCTTTTGTTTTCTTTATGAATAGTGTTTATTTGAAGATATTTGATAGCAATTTATAAAAATTTATGGGGAAAAAAAAATACTTTTCTAATCAAATAGAATAAAAAATTCTACAAAATCGACTCCAAATATGATGTAGATTCACTGGTTTCCCGCTTGTATATCAAGTTTTGTTACAAAGTGTATTATGTAAAATGTTTAGAACAGAAGACACGGTACAGGTACAGGTACTGACTTGGTACATTGGTTGGTTAAATGGTTTCATGTCATTTGTTCAAGTTTTCCCCACTTTAAGTCCATTTGATAACTATATGCAATCAAAATGAAATATGTGTGCAGCCCTGAAAGCAAGGAAATGACTTATATTTAAAGAATGAACAAAACTCATAGAACAACCCGAAAACTGGTGAATCTACATCATATTTGGAGTCGAATGTGTAATATGACTTTTGAATCTAGGTTTAAAAAAAAAAAAATTTTTTCATAAAAGCTTTCATAAGTACCTACCGCAAATTAAGTAAAATCGCATGAATTCTTATTAAAATGTTTTTTTTATTTTGTTTACTTAATCGTACTAATTTGACTAAATAAATTATATTCGATAACAATTTGCAAAAAATTGTCGAAAAAAAAAAACAACTTTTTTATCAATTTTCTCGAAAACTATGGGTCAAATTTAAAAAAAAAATCTGTAAAATCGACTCCAAATATGATGTAGATTCACTAGTTTCCCGCTTGTACATCGAGGTTTGTTACACGGTGTATATAAAATTTGATAACAGATTTGCATTATTCCAGCATGCCATAATGGAGCTGGGCTTTCATTTGGCCTCATACGATGGGTAATATGAAAACACGATACGATAAATAAATTATTTATCTCTTAGTTAATCCAATGTTATAAAATTACAAAGAGAATCGTCGATGCACATAAAATATAGGCTATGTGATTATCTAATAGATAATTGCTGTTTTTATGAGAACTTAGTCGAAAAAATGCAAGGATTTATGAAATATTTTCTTACATTTTTCATCGTTGATTTTTTTGTTTCATCTCTTTAAAAAAAACAGATAATGAAGAGTATCTTAGAATGTGCTTAGTCACATATTTAATGTGTTTAATGAACTAAAATATGTACTATACAAAAGCATGTAAAAGTTATGTTTATAAATGCATGGTTGTGTTTGTGTTTTTCACTTTTAAATTTCATGTTTAATTGGTCCCTATGGCCCTTATATTAATAATTTATAAGCAATAATATTGGATTTACAAACCAAGGTAAAATGTTGCTGCGCAAAACGTAACAGCGAGAGTGCTAAAAGAATTAGATACATATAACATCCGAATCGCTCCGCAAATCAGAAGAAAATAAAATATGTATCCGATTGTCGAAAACCAAATCCAAATTCCAATGATTTTTTCGTGTTCCTGAAATTACATTTAAAATGTTGATACTTAACAGTAGTTTGTGCTCTATAACAAGTCCTGTGACATATGGGCAAATTATTTTGTTTATGAAGTATTTTGTTAATAAAATTGGAATTATTGTAAATACACCATGTAACAAACTCGATGTACAAGCGGAAAACCGGTGAATCTACGTCATGCTCGTATTTGGAGTCAATTAAGAAGAATAATTTTTTGATTTGACCCATAGTTTTCGAGAAATTAAGCAAGATTTGTTTTTTCCAAAAAATCCTATCAAATTGTTATCAAATATAATTTGCTGAGTCAAATTAATGCCATCAAAAAGAAATCAAAATAAAAAATCTAATTTTATTTTTAATTTGTGCAATTTTACTTATATCTACGGTATGTTTTAAAGCTTTTACAAGAAAGGGAAAAATATTAAAAGCTCAGATTCAACTCGAAATATAATGTAGATTCACCAGTTTTTCGGTTATACTACGAGTTTTGTCACTTCATGTATACAGAACAACTTAATTGGACATTTATTTGACTAAATCTAAGCCCACGAAGTTCATGAACTTAGATTAAGTCAAAGAGAAGTGATCAATATCCTCATACATGAGTGAATTTGAAAGAGAGATAGATAAAAAAATTACTTATAAAAATTGATAACAATAAATATACACTCACGAGACGTATTCCAATAGCAAGCACCAATGAAAAAAGGCTGTGAATTATTCCAAAAACAATAAAACATGTCAATATTCCTGTTTGCACCTGTGTGAAATATTTCCCCTGGTAATCAAGTGATCTTGCACATATAGATATAATGACACTTCCCCAAAACTAAAATAAAAAGAATTTTATAAATTAAACATTATTAGTTGCATAAATACACATGTATGATAGAGGATGATATTGAATTCCAATAGGTACACTTATATAGGAACACTTCACAATATGATACTTTTTTGTACAGCTTACCAATTCAACAATACAGCCAACAATAGTACCGATTTTTAAAGAATATCCACAGAAAAAACTGTCTAACTGAGGTAGGGTCATCATCAAAACTATCTGTATATTAGTTGTCACTAATTTCAGGAGAATCTATGAATCAGCAAGCGCTTTCTTACTTTCCAAATTAATTTATATATGAAGTACGAAAATATTAGGTGTTGGTTATTAATACGACTACTCCGCATTAAATGTTGATTAACAAACAAACCAGTGTTTTTATCAGGATTTGCACAGGAAACCATATTGTATTCCAGTGATTCATGGTCTGTGGTCATCTATTATCAAAACTTGCATAAAAATTTAATTGAATAATTAAAAATGATGTATGAATATACAGATTTTACCATTACTTATATAAAAGTATATTTTAGATATGAAAACTTTATATTATAAATTAAATAACAACTTATCAAATAAGAAATAAGAACTTATCGAAAGAAGCAAAATTGGCAGTACACAACGGAGTTCTGGTACCAACCCTAATGTATGGTAGTGAAGCGTGGCGTTGGAAAAAGAAGGATGAAAGTAGACTGAATGCTGTTGAAATGCGATCTATGTGTGGTAAGACTATGTATGATAGGTGTACAAATGTCGAAATTAGAGCAGAGTGCAAGGCTGAGATAAGCATTATCGACAAAATTAAGAAGGGCTTTTACGATGGTTTGGTCATGTGGAGCGTATAAGTGATGAAAGAACGGCTAAAAGAAGTTTAAATGCAAGTGTGCCTGGATGTAGAAGCCGCGGTAGGCCGAGAAAGACATGGCATGACCAAGTACGTCAAGTACTTGAAAGTGGACATGTGAAAAGTCGGAATAACCGGCGTATGTGCATGAGAAGATGTATGAATGTAGAGGAAGCAAAGGAAGTCTGTCAGGACAGAGTGGTATGGCGTTCTATCCTCTCTAGCTACTCCTACGGGGAAATGGCGTGATGGTTAGTTAGTTAAATAACTTGATGGTTAGTTAGTTAAATAACTTGATGAGATGGTATTTAATCTTCTTTCTCTGGTGCTTTTCTAATCAACAAAACATGTTGACCGTCATTACTCCATCTTGATATTTTGAAATGTATCAGGATCCCGATCTATTCCTTTATATTCCCAAAAAAAGATTTCCATTTCTACCTTTGCCTCACCTTTTTATCCCTGTCCTTTTACCCAAAGAATTTGATATCCAACATGAATCTTATTATGACCTGAATACCCAGAACTCGGACTTTCTATTTTTTCTATTCATTCCATTATTATTAGGATCGGTTAAAAAGTTTTTCTACAACTAAACACTTGTTATTCTTAACAACATTTTGAATGTGTACAAATACTTGTAGACAAATTACTGGATTAAACCCATGCTGGGCTAATATCAGATATTATTGATATCCCAACAGAGACAGAGAAATTTGTCTACAAGTATTTGTACACATTCAAAATGTTGTTAAAAAGATTTACTGGTTAAAATATAAAGCAAATAAAAATTGGACAGACATCTTTAGGCGTCTTCTAGTAAGTAATTAAGTTCGGATAAGCCTTACCTACACCAATAAAGATTGATTGCAAAAAAATGCTTAATAATCTTCTCAACAGATGTGAAAAATTCACTTGTAAGGGGATATTACGAACGCGAGATCAATAATATATACTCGTACAAGTTTCAAACATTTGTTATAATGGTTATCAGATGATGGGCGGAATGGGGAATGTTGTAATACATTAAGTGGCCACTTAACCCAGCCAATGACAGGTCATAAGCCCTGTAAACGCCTAGATAAATCCACATTCGTTTCTAGAGTTTCTCTGTCTCTGTTGGGATATCAACAATTCTTGTTATTCTCACTAGACACATTATTCTGTGAGATAAAGATGTAATTTTTGTTATTTCTAAGAAAAGAAATACATTATTTATAATTAAATTAGTATTTTTACTTTACATCTACTTTTCTTATACAAATTGACTATCTATGTAATTTATGGTTTTGTATTTTCATACGACCATAATATTCAATCGTTAAAACATTATCAAATATATAAAAACTGTCCTTATGTAAAATAATAATGTTTGTGAATCCCCTGTATTTGGTATCGGATAACTGACCTCAGCTGCATTAAATGCAATCTCTATGCATTGAGATAGGCATAAATAATATGACCTAGTTATAGATGAATATATACCATAAATCTGCCATACTTATGAAAAATTTTTGACAGAAAAAAATATTTTTTACTCATTATTTTTTTATATTAACATTTGTATACTGACTTTTTTACTGTACAAAACCGTTTTATATTATATTCTGTTTCTTTTTTCGGATGTTGCAATATTACACTAAAATATTATTTTTACAGTTTTCGATATGATAGTGCATATATTTAATTAGAATGTAAATATTTATAGGTTTTTTTCTGTAAAATAGTAAGGAATTGCTAAATTTAGATTAATTTGAATGTACTTATGTAGTATATCAATTGTATAAAACTTAAGCAGAAAACAACAAAATCACATTATTTTCCTAATGTATCTGCAATAATTGTTATATATGGGGAAGCGGGTTTGGTCACGTGACCCGCTATCCTCTTAAAGGAATAAATTGAAAATGTTCTTTGATTGCACATCGTAATTTAAAATCA